>JAGDYQ010000025.1:7220492-7311975 GCA_021962125.1 Bulinus truncatus | reverse complement strand
ACAGTAGGTTTTCGTAGTTGTACAACGTCTTGAGACATCCACAATTTTTATTTAAAGCTCACATGGGTGTTACAAAGTAGGTCATCGCCTCCCGATAAAAACAAACCAAACACTGTCTGGAGGGGGTGGCCCTGGGATCATTGATGAGAAGAGAAAGCCACTCGGTGGATGTATCAGATGTCCCATGCAGAAGTATGGAGCTTACAAGATATGAATTAGTTCTTAAAAGGGGGGGAGGGGGGAAAGAGGGGGGAAAACTACTTTACATTGTAAACAGAATTATTGTTATTACTTTTTTTTTAAAAATAGTTTTAGTAATTCCCTTGACATGATAGTTGAAATAGTTATAGTAATGACATGATGGTTTAGTTATTGTAATGACATGATAGTTGAAATAGTTATAATATGTTGGTTTGCCAGGAGAGGGAGGAGCATATGAAAACAGGGCCGCCAAAAGGAGGGGGTGCAACATAAGCACATGTCAGGGTCCCATTTTCACAAAAGCACTCAGGGTCCGGTAAATAAACATTACGTCATCAATGGGGGGACCAAGTTGGTCGAGACTGTCAGCTGTCCTAGACTACATGGGCGGTAGTTCTGGTGAAAGGCAACAGGTGTGTGTGTCTGCGTGTCCATAAACACACACACACACAATATGTATTGTACTGTCAGACCAAAGTGGCTGAAACAGAACGTAAAAACAGTGATAGCCGTTAATACAAACCAGAATGGTCAAAGGTCAATGTCGACAGTGAATTTACAATATACTGCCACTCACATCTTGTGAGTCATAATACGTGACTCATTTGTACGTGTAGGATCAGCGTGGGGCGACTGTTTCTTATAAAGACATTTAGGACAATGAGTATTTGCTGAATTAATCAGATTAAAGATAACTCTTTTTTTTTATTCAATCAATCAAGCCACTTCAAACTGAAAGGACCACGTCCCCGTGTTTATTGAACCGATCAATACCTGCTGATTTGTAACATGTTATCCTTTCACTAAAACGTTTATATGTCCCCCTGTTAACAACGTGTTGGTATAATAGTAGCAGTGTTCTGCTGTTTGATTTTACCAGCCCACGGGTCAACCAACGTGTTGAGGTTATTTGACGACCACTTCATAAAATGATATGTATGCAAATGAACGACAACGCACGGGACCCTTTAACAGTTAGGGCTCCATGGCAAGCGGCCATGCGTCTTGATGGCTCAGGGTTTGGTGATAGTATGTGGATACAACATAGATATTCAACAACTTTATCTACCCGCCTCTCGGATGCGAACTGTGTGTGTGTGTGTGTATGTGTGTGAATACAGCAAAAAAAAAAAGAAAAGGAGTGGGGGAGGGGGAGAAAAACGCTCACGTGTTGCAAAACTGAAATGTTGTGACCTACATTCGATGTTTCTACCGTAGGCCGCTAGTCAAACTTCATTCGGAATGCGAATACTTTACACCCCGTATGGGTGTTACACAAAAAATGTGTGAAAAAAAATAAATAAATCAGACAGACAAAACGACTGCATATTCAGTACGATCAAGTGAAGTCCAACAGTTCAGTAGGGCCAGAAACATCAAGGACACAATGTCCAATGAGATATGTGAGACTTTTACATTATGTAACATAAGGGAACACATATGTCCAATGAAATATGTGTTCAAGACTTTTAAATTATGCAACATAAGGGAAAACAGTATCCAATGATATATGTGTTAATGACTCCATCTCCAACCCAATGACGTTTTTTTTAGAGACCATTTGGGGTCCCAGGAGGCCTTTTATCAAAATGCCAGTCAATGCTGCTGCATGTCAATGCATATCTGGGGGCCCTAAATAGATTAACAAAAGGACCCCTTTGATATTTGTCATTTTATAGGTAATGACAAATTAAAAGCCCCAAATTAAGCAGCTGCCTGTCTGACTTATCTATAAGAAAGACTCAAAAAGTAACAGTTCGATTTTTCATTTAAAGTGAGTTCTTACAGATATCTGCTAGTAATAAAAATAACAATACTGTGTTCCATTTAAAATGACAAATGACTCAATTTTTTTTTAAAATATGCAGTGCACAAGTGAAGACGAACTTGGGAAACATAAAATTAGTTATCTCAAAGGGTTAAACTAATACATGAATGTCCTTTGATCTATTCACTATCAAACATACATTAGTTTGTGACGTAATGTATTGATGTTTTTTACTTTATGGGAATGAAACGCTACTCATTTACATACATTGTTTTTTTATGTCTTTGTTGTTTTGTTTTTTTAAATTAAGCAGTAATATAAAATATAGAACTAAGCCCATGGAGTTGTAACATTTTTTGGGAGCTAAAAAAAAAATTAAAAATAAGAAATAAGACTAAATATGTTAAAAATAAGAAATAAGACAAAATGTACAAAAATAAGAGATAAGACAAAATATGTTAACAAAAAGAAATAAGACAAAATGTAAAAAAAATAAGAGATAAGACAAAATATGTTAAAAAAAATAAGAGATAAGACAAAATATGTTAAAAAAATAAGAGATAAGACAAATATGTTAAAAAAAATAAGAGATAAGACAAAATATGTTAAAAAAATAAGAGATAAGACAAAATATGTAAAAAAAAAAAGAAATAAGACAAAATGTTAAAAAAATAAGAGATAAGACAAAATATGTTAAAAAAATAAGAGATAAGATAAAATATGTTAAAAAATAAGAGATAAGACTAAATCTGTTAAAACATTAAGACTTTCATGAGATAAGACTTTGGTAGACTCCCACCACACCACCCAACACACCAGTCGGATAACTCTATTATGTACATGTTATTAATTTAGTCTATCCTATTTTGTATAATTAATTGCAGCAACAAATGTCTCCCAAGTGATATGTGGTCTATTGATCTGTATCAGCTGTTCAACAACACATTGTGTTTTGTGGTCCTTCAATTTTTTCCCATAATGTACTGAATAATATTTTGTTATGTCTGCAACCTGATGTTTTAATCACGAACTTGATTCTTTATCACATTTCCTCCATCAGCTGAACAAAATATCTTTTTACGGGCATGCTATTTATTTAATTTATGGTATCATATAAGAGATACAATAAGACCAGTCTGAAGGGCCAATAGGTCATATTGATGCCTGGACATCACATGTTTAATGGAGTTAGGAGGTCTTCTGATGATGTTTTAATGTATAATGAGGTGCCTTTGGCGGTCAGAGATGATGGATAGTGGGGCAACTTCCACTGGCCCTGCGCATTAGAGAATGCCGCGATATGAGCATTGTGATATGGTATAGAGCTAAATTTTTTGACTCAATGCCCCACATTTGCCTAATGGTTAAGTTAGTGAGATCTTTGGGCATGATGCAGGTGGGGGAAGAGGGTTGAAAGTCAAGCGGGACACTGTGGCCTCAATTATGTCGGGGGCTATACAAGAGGCTTTGAAATATCTGGGACTCATAGTTAAAAGTTCTTGTTGGGAGCCCATATAGCCACTGTTCTCAACCGGTGGTATGCCAAGGGATACAGGAAAGGTTAGTCAGGGATATGCAGCGACATAATTTTCATTTAAAACAACCTAGAGTTTGAAAAAATTCGCCAGTTTGCCGAATGACTCATCACCAAAACCACATGCCCGAGTGTGTAAAATCCCTTGCAAGGATGAGATGAAATCTTTTAGACCCTATAAACCACTAATGAGATGGTTCTTATGGTGCCATTTTTTCATTTCCACCATAGTCAAAAGTGCAATGGCCCAGGAGGGTTGGGTCAATAGTTTAACACAACTGTGGGTTTACTCAATTGTTTAACTCAATCTGATAAAAATAAACACAATTATTAGGCAACCATAGCCATTCTCTGATATGAGAGTTTCAGAGATATTATATGGGGCAATGGTCAAAAATAAATGTTGAGACCTTATTAGCGTCAGATTCAAAGGGAATTAAAACTGTAAGAGTGTCTTTTTGTAAGAGGGGCCCATACGTAGTTGCCTATTAATAAGATTGTCTTTGCTTCCAACTATTTGAAATTAGAAATAGTTTTTTTTTTCCTTCTGTAGTTTAAATTTATTTGTGTATTTACATCCAGTGAAATTCAGTTTTGCCTGTATATGTTGTGTTATAAATTCTGTTTCTTACGGGTTATGAATATGATTTTTTCCCCCTAGATATACAGTTGCTGATTTGAAATAGTTTAAGCCAATCAAAATTAAACTTGTATGTTTATATTTGTTATCTCTTTTTAAATTTTTTTATTTTAGAAACAATAAAACCCAAGCATTTAAATAACACATTGAAGATGAAAGAAAAAAAAAAATGAATGATAATATGGTTACCGTTAAACTTGCAATGCATGATGATTAGTATGTAGAAGGAGACCATTTGAAAAACAAAAAAAGAGACTTGAGGGAATTAACTTACACTGTCCACATTTTATTTGTTTTTGTTTTTTTAATTGTGCAAAAAAACTTAAGTAAAAAATACCTGGGCAATCATCCTGGATTGACTTTCCACAAGATTCTGAGTCCAGTGTTGACTCAAAACAATCAACATTTTCACTCTGCATTGTGTGACAGCAGAAGATCTAGCAATAATTTAAGGTGCAAGTGTTGATATTAACTACTGCAAATAAAGTGTCAATTAAATTAATACAAATAAATAGATTATATGGTTATGAATTAAGAACAGTATCTACTACCCTATAGCTGGCATGTCAAATGATTAGGCTGTACTACATACAGCTTTTACAGACTAATTGTGCTGTCCACCACAAAGCTTTTATAGACTAATTGGGCTATACACCATACAGCTTTCATAGACTTACAGCTTTTACAGACTTGTTATGCTGTGCACCTTACAGCTTTTACAGACTTATATGCTGAATACCATACAGCTTTTATAGACTAATTAAAGACAACAAAGTGTTCACAAGGACTGTGCAGTGCTATGATGCAGTGAGGAAGATAGGTCAAGGCTACACAGTAAGTAGGACAGCATTAGCAGCAAAATCTAAGGTTATTTTGAAGAACGTTATGGAGATATGCATGAGTTGCATAATGCTGAAAAATCTACTGCATGCTCCTTATGTCTACACACCTGAAATTAAAAAAACTACTCTGCCTATTGGTATACTGATTATCAAAATTTCAAAAGATGTTATCCTATAACCTTTAAAGAATTAAATGATGACAAGATAATTTTTACACATTGTCTTATTAAGTTACCCAAAAAAAAACCCTTTTGGTTCATGAGAACAATTTTCACCAATAATTCTTGTTGGATTTGAATTCTATTTGCCGCATTGCTAAGTTTCACATAAAAAAGAGTGTTCTGCTTAAAACAAAAGATGCCTACAATGAATATAAAAACTTAAATGTAACAATATACTTGTTAAAATATTATTTTAATGATTTCAAATGAATTTTAAATTTTACAACAAATTAATTAGAAGTCATTTTAAAACATCATATGATTAGTCAATAAAAAAAAATTGTTGAGCTTTCAAAATACTAATGAGTAATGTAATAAATAATTTTGTTTTACTACCTATGATGTGGCTGAAAAGATCGCAGATTATTACTTAAGTTAAATTAAGCCCATGCCGAAAAATAAATTTAAAACACTACTTGTATATTTTTTTCTCATAAAATGACATAATCCACTTACACTCAGTAAATCCTTTAATCAGTGTTTTTTTTCCAGATAATGCACCTAGCAGTACTTAATGATTTAATACACGACAGCTGCATCTGACATTTATATAGCAAGAGTTAGTCAGCAGGCCATGAGACACAGCCGCGAAGGAAACTGACGCACGTTTTGAGTTTTAAGACTTAAGACAAGAGCGTTCATCATCATGTCATGCTTTGGCCTTGATACGAATTTTATTGTAACTTTGAATGGTAATAAATATACAAACCGAAGATGGCTAATGCTTTTTAAATTTCACATCCTTTATGTTGAATTAAAATATACTGATAATAATATATGAGCTAATGATAAGATTTTAAACCATCAGTATTTAAAGTGGTAAAAATAACTCGTTACTTCTCTTTGACTTGTTTACAAATGGTTTGTTTTCCTGGTGTATTTCCGTTTATTTCCAACGAAAAAGACGGCACATTTTAGATTTCTTTGTGTAGCCTCCCCTTGTGAATGTGATGGTCCCCAACCTTTTTTCTCGTCACGGATCTGTCGACGTTGATTATTTATATAGTTCAGACTGTGATTTACAATGCCAAGCCGGTTAAACTCTCGTCCATGGAAAGACGCACTATCCCGAGAGAAATACACCAAAGTAAATAGAAAGGAAATAATTTAATGTTTTTTGTGCGGACCAGTACCATTTGATCCACGGACCGGTACCACTGATTTAGATCACTGCATATAACATGGATCATTTTTTGGGTCAATGGGTCCCCACAAACTTTTTTTTCACAGGTTAGCGGTACATCGATATACAAGCATAAAATAATGCGTTGTAAGTAAACCGTCCGAATTACAAATCGCCCAAATTCAGAATCCAACAAATGTACTCGTGTTTTAATTTGATCCTTTCAAACTCTGAATTAAACTGAGTAAACGCCCTTTTCCAAAATTACAGAAAAAAAATTTAGACCCCCCAAACCCATTGTCAAATTAGACCCCACCCATCTACCACCATTAAAAATAGTAACTTTAAAAGGAATAAAAAATAAAACCCCACACCAAATATAACTTAAAAGTAACAAACTTCAAACTCCGCCCCCTTATGTAATCATTCAAATCTAATTTGACCAATATAACAAAATCAACGAGTCTCATCCCACAAATAACAGAAAAACTGGAACCCATCTCCAACCGTCAAATAATATTTAACAGCATCCGGCACTTCAATAAGTTTTGCTTGTACAGTATTGACTTATCCGGTCACTATCTACAGGGCCGGTCACTATCTACAGAGCCGGTCACTATCTACAGAGCCGTAGCTAACTGTTGAGCCCCCCCCCCCCCTTTCCCCAACGTTCTGAAGCTCTTAATAATACATAGACTCTGAAATTTTTCACTAATTAGTGTGTAAGATCATTTTTTCATTTGCCTAGTATGTATGTAGTGTTTCCACACGTCTTTCTTATCTAAGATAGTAAGAATAGTTCTTTAACATCCATCTTTTAACATTGTCTGTAGCCCTTGCCATGATTTTATTCCAGCAATGAGTTTTTTTTTAATATGATTGAATGGCCGGACCAAAAGAAAACTAATGGAGTGTTTATAATACTTAAATGAACTGACATAAATTAAATGTAAACCTTATCGAACGGAGGTAGTGTACTACGGTTTGGATTAAACCGGTTAAAGTGCCATACTTGGTCCGTGGGCCATAGATTGCCCATGTCCATGTCTAGTCTAAAAGCTGAAAAATTGTATTCAAGATGATTATTTCGGCACTGCTCTGTGCGGCCGCACTTCCCTTTCTATGCTACTGACCATCCGGCATAGTAATCAATATACGCAATAAAATGAATGATTAAAAATAGTTTTAGAAACAATGAAAAATGTACACAATTTTGAAAAGAATTACAGAAATTAAAAGGGTTTATTTTATTACTACATGTATAATTACAGATCTAACGGTCTTTGGTAGCATCGGGAATGTTCGAATCATAGCGCAGCATTAGATCGGGTAGTCGGAAATCTACTGTATCTTACGAATAAAATAATATTACATAGTTAAATTTAGAATAGTAGTTTAGATAAAGACAATATTAAAATGTGTTGTCAAGGGTTATCAAAATGTATGCTGATCATATCAGCACTACTAAGCACTCAATAAACGTTGTACCAGCTTTAGAGGGCTGAAAGAGCACTCTGCCGACAGAAATATTTGACAGAGTACACAGACTAATAAACATATGAGGCTATTTCAAAATTTAATTTGTTCTTGTTTCAAAATTATAAAGGCTAAAAAAGTTCCAAGGGAGTTAATTTATATAATCTACAAGTATTACACTGTATAATAAAATACGCCATATTTATATAATCCACATCACCAATTTATTTTATTGACTGGTGAGTAAAATTTGCCTTAAATTCATATTAAATTGCTTGGAATTTTTATAAAATGACTGTGAAACAAATCATTCTATTTTCTAAAGAATCAAATTGGTGTTGACAAAATATTCACACTTCCCTCCCCTATGTCAACACCTGTCAAACTGTCTCCGAACCCCCCCCCCCCCATTTGTTGACATTATTAATGAATGAACCTTTATTACTAAACACATTTTAAAAAAAAATTATTACTATGATTAAATGTAGCTTTTTGCAACATTAGTAATAATGTGTACAACATAACTTTTAATATTCAATGTTTGCGAATTGATTACTTTCATTGGACTGAATTCTTTCAGTTGCAGTTTTTTCTAATTGCTAATGCCAAGAAAGCCTTAGTATATGCTGATGAAGTGGAAGCATTTTTTTTTTAAATATAGATACATACATTTGTAATGAAGTTTCAAGCTATAAAAAAACCACTATCACATTAAAGACAAGATACAAAATCACTTTCTGAAACAGATATTGAACAAAATGTGTAGCAACTTTAATAAATTTAAACTTCCAAAAAAAAAAAAAAATAATCAAAAAGTGAATGCATTCTTTTATGGAGCAATTAGTGCATTAAAATACATTCCAAATTTATAAAATAAGAAGTTACAATTAAAATTATTCCCTGAGATATACACAAATTAAAAAAAAAACAACTGAATAAACAAAACAAATTTAAGACCATGAAGGGGAAACCTTTTAGTAAGTTATATACTATGCTGTCCTGACATTAAAAAAATTAAATATATGCATTTAAAATTATGAAATAATATTATCATGAGACAAAATAATTCTCAAAGAACAACTAAATAAATTAAAACTTGTGCATGTAACTTAAAAGTCAATAAAAGAAATGATTTAAAAATGGATAATTTGCTATAAAAATATAGTGTAATAAATGCTTCAAAATTAAATCTGTGACTTTGAACAGAGTTAGTTAAATCCAATCTCAACAACTTTACAGCGATCTTCGAGTTATGTCACTTTTATTTACATTTAAAAAAAAAATCTGTATACTTAAGTATGAACTATAATTTTGATTTGAGAACAACATTGCATAGTAGTGAAAAGACAACACATGCCACAAGAATTGTGCTGAAGTTCTGGAGTGATGATTTATATTCCCCCCCCCACCCCATCCCAATTTAAAGGCAAAATTATTACAAAGCCATCAATGGACAGAATGTTGATGTGTGTACTATGTACCTGGACTGTGTTGAAAAATTAACTATTTAAAGAAGGTATTTGTCCGTATTGAGGAATTATTTGACTTTTATGTCTAGGTGTGTGACTGTATTTAAGAATTAATAAAAATCATGTCGATCCCATATTTACAGACAGATTTTTACACAATCTTGAATAGAATGTTCCAGTTTTGAATACATTTTGTAAGCTAAATTGTATCACCTTCATATTGCTGTGCCCCTAGCACCTGCTGAAGTCATCACTCCCAGAGACCAGCATAAATGAACACATGGTTTCTTCTAAGAAAAAGGATGAAACAAAAAAAGAAATTGCACTTCTTCCTAACAATATTTGTAATATATTTTAACTCCAATAGCATTGGACATCAGACTCTGAATGCTGAATGACATCAGTCAATTTGTCTATAGTTTCTAAAGTGAACAGATTGTATGAAGACTAGTGAGTAATGATGTTTATAAAAGACTTTGGCATATTGACAGGGATTATACTTGTGGAATAAAATGTCAACAAACGAGCTTTCTGCCTGGAAGTCTTTATGGTTTCTTTGGTGCAAGCAACATAAAATTTCTTATTTTCTCTACAATCTTGAAGAAAATTGATATCCATTACATCTGTTTAATTATCTTTACTCTGTCCTTAAATAGCCAACCTGAAATAGATTAACAGGAAAAATGAGATTGATGGTCATGTGAAAATAGGAGGCAGATGGTCATGTGGAGAGGGTCACAGTAAGCCTGTGAGTACTCAGGATTTTAATGGAAATTCTTAAGTCTACATAGATTCAAATGGGAACGTCATACGGTTTAGAAACATGAATTCCACGTTTCATTTCCCTTAATAAGCTATATTGGGCTGTAAAGAGAATCCTTTACTTTTACTACTGAGCCAAACCCTTTAACTCTTCCTTTCGCTGCCTTATCTTGACTAGTAATCAAAATTGAAAATAAATTAACTGCAACATCATTACTTGAGGTACAACTGTAACCATTTTTTTTTCTTCAACAGAAGGGTTAGAATTAAGTAAGCAACACTGTATCGTCAAAGCAACTTGTTTTTCTTTTCACTCATTATTATATAATTATATTAGAGAAACAAAAGATTTTTTTTACCCCATTAATCTTATTTTTTTAATGTTTTAAACTACATGTTTATATTAATGACCGTAATTTAAAGAAACAAAAATCTTACATGAAAGCCATTTAAACTTCGCTGTAAGGAAGGTAGCTGTTTAGTGCTTGAAATCAAAAGACTAATCAGTTGTTTGCATAAGGAATGTGGAAGTGAGATGCCATGGACAGTGTTGTCTTTCTGCCAGGCTTTGAACACATCAGTTGCTGATGAGTTTCTAAAGGTAACAATATATCCTCATAATTCTAACATTCAAATTAAAACAAACAGGCTAAATTAATTTAAGAACTATGTTAGGAGACTATATAATTTAGAAAGATATTTTAAAGTATTTCAAAAGAAAAAATTAAAATGAACAAATAAAATCAGCTGATACATACAAAGACTGTGATTTATCAGTTGTAAGGAACTTGGCTTTGTACAAAAGTTTAATATATTTACATGGTACAACATCAGGTGTAGAGCATTTTAATTGGTTGTGAGACTCATGCTGGGAAGAGTTTTTTTTATTTTTACAAATGGGAATACTCATTACTGCAGAAGAAGTGGACACCAATAATTCTTGATCTAACAACCAGAGCTTAAAAAAAAAACAATGAAATACAAGGTTTCTCTTACGTGTAATCACCTTCATTAATATTAATAACATTTTAAGATTAATTTAAATGGAATAAAAATAGGCCTACCTAACAACTGAATTGAAATTAAGAACTTGGATTTTTAAATCAATAATATCCAATTAAATAAGCATTCAAAATACTGTACTAACCAAGATTAAAACTGAATGTTTTCCTTCCCCTTGTAATGTGGAGTTGATTATAAATCTATAGCTGGTAAATATGCGACTTTGGTCTTTGAGTAGATTAGAAATAAAACCTTCAATAGATTGTTCTCTAGTGACAAAAACAAACAAACAATAAAAGTGAAAAATATGTAATATGGTAATGTAAGATCTGTAAGCTTTTTGCTTGCTTGACTTGGAGCAAAATTTACATTAATATGTTTTAACTCGTGCATGAAGTCAATAATACAGTATATATCGTTTACCTGTCAACAGCCACAGATTCAACATTATGTAGTACTGGCAGTGTATTTATAGGCAATGTTGTATTTACATCTTGAAAGCTAATGGCATGAAAATAAATTTTGTAAACACCATTTAGTGGATCATGAAAATAAGAATATAATGTCTGATTTCCACCATCAGCATCTGAAAATATAAAACAAAGTGTATCATAGTGAATAGAAAGTTAAGAGATTAGAAGCAAAACAACAAGAAGTTTTTAGACCTAAACAATTAGTTTACCTTAGTTATTGAGTACATTATTTGCCTGAAGGAATTATAATTTTATTTAGTGATGTATCTTTTAAAATATTTATTTTTTTAAATGTTAATTTATATAGAGCTTACTTCCAAGTTTAATAAATCCCAAAAAATTGCCACATCTTTTGCACACCAATCTGTCAGAGTTGCATAGAACTGAACATGATTTCACTTGTTTGGCACTTATCAGCATATAGAGACTGCTTACTAAACAATCATCCGATCGAGGAGACAACCCAACTTCTTTAACTTTTTTTAATTGATCAGGAAGTGTGCTCTCCCCTGATAAATTGGAACAGGAATGGTTGTGCTCTTTTCCATCTGTGTGATTATGACAAAACCAAATATCAGCGAAGTCTGACCAATTTTCAGATGGTAGGGAAAGCACCCTCTTAAATTCACTGAAAAAAAATGTCTTTGAATTAAAAAAAAAAAGTTTAATTATAGATGCCATTTTTTTTTAATTGAATAAAAGTTTAAAATTTTCGCTATTGAGATAAATAGATTCTCATAAATAAATAACCTTATATGTTTGGAACATTATTTTTTGGGGGGAGGAAAATGAGTTAAAGCTAACTTTTCTATCAGTATAAAAAGGTTGGTTAAAAACTCATGCCAGGTGAATTGTCTAAGAAATGTGTGCCTCCCTCCTCCTTTTTCTAAACTAAATAAAAAGTCGTACCCCTTCTTAAAAAAATTTAACATTTTTGGATCAAATTCAAGTTTCTTAGGGTAGCGGACTCATAAGGTTTTGCATTAAAATAAAGTAACATTGAAAAAAAATTCATAAATTACCAGGTTGGCTTTAAAAGCTGGGCACCGCAGCCTGCACAGAAACAATGGGACTGACTGGCTTTGATTTTTGAAATTAACCGCTCATGATTAAAAGGCTTAAACTGGCACAATCCATTAAAAGCATCTCCACCTTTTATTTCATGACAATTCTATTAGGAAAGAAAGATAAACTTTAATTTTATAAAACTTCAAAATTTATTCAACAAAAAAAAATATAAAAAATAAATAAATAAGGTAATTACATCTAAAGAAATAACGTATTTTAACAGACATATTTATTAATGAAAGAATTCAAACCAAATCTGCCAGAAGAGTAAGCTGAAGCTCATTTTCATTATTCCATCGAAGTCCTCTGCACGAAGAAGGCTTCAATGTAAGTTGACTTATTGGAAATATTACTTGGAAGGCTTCAGTTTCTATTGAAACACTGTGTGGCTCAACTGTAACCTTAGGATAGTTTGCAATGACACTGCTAGTAAGGGAAAGTAGAAAGTTATAAAAACAAAAATGTTTAAGTGATATATAATAAATTTAAACTTTCATTTTAGCTACATAATCAATAAAGTAAAGATCCCTTAAGCCCCCTAAGGGCTTATAGGGGCAGATGAAGTGTAGATTTCATCTGTTTCAGTAACCTTGGCATATGAAGGGATTGTGTGGTCAGCATAATGCCCAGCCGCCTTTACTCCGCCAACATAAAGTCAGGTACCCATTTAAAGCTGGGTGGACTTGGGGACTTACGGATTTACACCAGGACCTGAAAAAATTCCAAGGTTCTCACTAGGGAGCGACCGATATGCCTTTTTACCGATAGTCCGATATTTTCCCCCAGCATTTTTACCGATATTTTCTTTTTAGGGGTTGTCCATTATTTATGTCAACAAATTTTTGGCGATTTTTACCTCCCTCCCCCTTGTCAACAACTTGTCAAACTTCCAGAGACCCCCCCTATAAAATTACGTCAACATTTGATTACCCCCCCCCCAAAAAAGGTGGCTTCCAAAATGTTTATGTGGCAAAATTAATAGGAATATAGTTAGTTTAATTAAAATACTGAATGTTAAGCGAGTGTGTAACACAAAACTACAAACGCTGCTTAATTTTCCTATTTATTAAGTAATTATATTAAATTTAAAAAAGTAACATTGTTGACGTCAACTTTTCTTGACCTCCCTCCCCTCCCCCTTGTCAACAATTGTCAAAAATTTTCTGACCCCCCCCTCCCCCCTATTTTGTTGACGTAATTAATGGACAGACCCTTAAGCAACAACAATGCCAAACACGTGCTATTCTCATGCTATATGACGTATTTCAAGCCAAGTTCACATATTTTGTAACACTTCCCCCACGCGTGTCTTGTTTAACCCCCCCCCCCAGATACCAATATTTTTTTTAATCAACAACAATGCCAAACAAGTGTTTCTCTCATGCTACAGCTAATGACGTATGTCAACCCATGCTTACCCCTTCCCTGTCATATTTCGCCCACACGTAAGTCTTGCTTCCACCCCCCCCCAACTTCCCATCCCAACAAAAAATACACACAGATGTTCACTAATTGTATCAATCAAGGTCATACATTAGAATTAAGAAATGCCAATCCTATTGTTTCAAGGTCATATCTCTGAGAAAGACGTGACAATTCCTGTGTACGGGTTTATTTTTTTTCCTTTTTTTAAATCTTGTCTGATCTGGTTATAGAATTGGGTTATTTACTGATTTTTTTTTTCTGCAACTTTGTTGTGAAAAAAAAACAATGTATTGGCAGCCAAATAACGGCCGGTCCGACAGTTAACCCATAGTGCCAATATCGGTTCGACTATCGGTCGCTCCCTACAACAATCGGCTGATCCGATATTAACCGATAGTGCCAATATCGGTCCGATACCGATCCGATTATCGGTCGCTCCCTAGTTCTCACCGAATGTCGAACCTAGGAACCTCTGGTCGACAGTTGAGCGTTCTACACCACATGACTATCACCCCCCCCACATCACCTACATAATCAATATTATCATCAAATATTTAAAACAACTTCTACAGAGCAAACAACCTATTGGGGTTGATAAAAATATATAACCTGTGATTAACACTTTTTTTTAGATCAGAAACATTGTTTTTCTTTGTGGAAAGTGAATCGTTTGGTTTAAAACGTTTTTTTTTTTTAATAAATATTATGTAGCATCATCTATCAATGTGTTACCACAGCATGCATGCTAAGAGTAATATGATTAGGGGGTAGCTCATTAACTCAATCCTCACCACAAGATGCATTCTACATTTGTTGTTCACTTCACACAGACCATCTAATGTTAAAGTTAAAATTCTAGTTAAATTTGTATAAGATTAATGTCAATGTTTTATTTTTATATTTTTAACAAAAATGCTTTCATTTAAACTAAAAATATAAAATATGATTTCTAAGGGATATTTTTATATTATATTTTTTGAGTGCTTGCATTGAATTCATTTCTATAGAAGTTGATATACAAAAACCTAGGCTAAGTTTAGTTAAACTAGTAATTTATGACACTAGATTTAATCAATTGGGGTGTAGGGTGAAAAGTTGGCTAAAAAATTTACTGTCACTGAGTTCAGTAAGGAAAACGGTGTGGCAGGTAAGGAATGAGTTAACCTATTAAGCCAAAGATTCTTTGTCATCAAAATAAGTAATTCTGGCACTGTGCTATATTTAGTGCTATAGATTTTTTATAGAAAATGTTAAAGCTATTAACATATTCTGTAATTAAATTATCTAATATAAAAAACTGAATTAAAATGAAATAAAAAATAAAAGGTTGACAAAAACATGTACCATACATTTAGTGTGAAAGCATCAGAAACAAAAAAAAAAAAATTATATTTGTCATGTTTTGCAAAAAAAATTTAATGTTTTCATTTTTCTCAAATAGCCACTGTAAAATCTCTTAAGATAAATGAATAATTGAATATTTCTCATTAGTATCTCATATAATTCAAATTATATGGCTTATGAGTGCAAAAATTAGCATTTAGGAAACTGAAAATTAGGAATCCCATATGCGCTACATAGCTTATCCTGAACCACCAATTTTAATTCAGCAGTAAATTCCCCTTTAGTTTGAAAGTAGAAATAAAAATTTATAACATACTCAAATTTCACCTCAATGTCTCAAGTAGCTTAAAAGTTATAGGCTTTTATATAAAAAACTTCTGTCACAAATATGACCTTTTTTCAAACGGTGACAGACACTAAAAATGTCATAACTTCACTTCTAATAGAGCTAGAGAGATAGTATTAGCCAATTTGGAAATGGTTTAGTGGTCTCTTTAATAAGATATCTATCATCTTCTATATATATAATTCACAACTTCGAGACGCAAGACTATTTATAGATTGTGGAATTCTCGAATACGTCGACAAGTCGCGACGGATTCGGAAAAAAAAACAACACTATAGTGTGGAGACGGGAGGGCTGGATCACAGCAAGCGTGTTGTTTAAAGAGAGTCAAGATGGATCATAGCAAGCGTGTTGTTTATATTGATTGATAAGGCAGCGTATTACAACGCGGGACGACTAGTTTTAATGAATTTTCAATCTCACATTTATCACTGACACTACCTACCAAAATGCCTAGAGCTTATCATCTTACTTCAAGTTTTCTTCAATGGGTGAATTAATGATTGTGCATTTTTATTTTTTGTATGAAAAAAAGTCGTAACTGAAGCCAGTGAAGCCGAAATAATCAAGAGTTTGTTAAAAACAATTCTCAGCTAAATTATAGATAGTCTTGTAACATAAGAACTTTTTAATATTTTTGATAATGTATCTAAGGCTAAAAAGTAGCACTAAATCGCAGTGGCTACGGGTACGGTTTGGTCCTACCGAACCCGTATTTTTTTTTCGGGTACCAGCCATACTTATTATTGAATTTTGTTTTGTTTTTGGGGCTAGGGTTAGGGTCCAGCTATAATATAGATATCTAAATATAGCGGCCGAGTCGCTGCACTGAGTTATATAGCAACATATAAGTCACTGCACTAACCCTATTCCTAACCCTAACACTAGCCCCGAAAACAAAAAATATGCCCGAAAACAAAAAAAATATGAATAATAAGTATGGCTGGTACCCGAAAAAAAAATACGGGCTCGGTCGGACCGAACCGTAGCCACTGCGCACTAACAGAAACTTCTGAATAATTTCAACCGTTCAGACGGTTCACAGATTCACTATATCAATAATACCTGGGAAAATCCAATAAAATGTTTACTACAGAAAGTAATGGTTTAAATTCTGCTCTAAAATTCACAACCGGCAAGCCATTTATTTCTGTTTTCATTTTTTATACATTAAAATACAATCATGTACAGAAAATTCTAAAAGATACAAAATAAATAACAGATTGTCTATAATACCGGAAGTTCGCATTTTATTTTCCTTTCGATTACATTTTTCTTAGTAATTCTTAGCAGTGTTATTATATAGCCGTATTATTTTGTGCAACAACTTGACAATATTGAGACAGAAGAAGCCTACATATTTTTACGCCACTTTTGTTCTGCTTTGAAAAACAAAATAAAGAAAAAAGACGAAAATCTAGTATAAAAATAATATATAAAACAATTTTAATATTTTAAATTCAAAGAGTGTTGTGAATTTCTTTTCGCACTTTTCAGATTGGGAGAAGAGTGCCACAATATCTATTTACGGCTCTGACGATGACTACATTTGTGGTTTAAGGCCCCGTATAAGACATCGCCCTGCAAATTCAACAGTATAATTAAGATAAAGGCTAACAAGTTAAAATGTATTTTATTATGCATTTTCCCCTATTATACTGTATTCAGAGGCGGTTGTTTCAGGCCCCAGGTGCTGATGGAAATATTGAGCCCTCAAAATCCGGTTCTGACTGTATTCTGTTATTTTTTGAATAAATGAGACATCACTTGTTATCTGTTAGGGTCACCAGAAAATGTTCATTGAATGTTCTTCCTTTTACATATAACTATGGTGCAGAGTAGTGCCAGATTACTTCCCCTTGTCGCCTTATAAGACCCAACTAATTTACATCCAGTTTTCAGCATAGATATAAATATCTCTGGTTTTCACTACCTAATTTTTTTTGAGTAAATTATCTCCCTTAGCATACAAAATGCTAAAGAAATTGAACGAGATGCTTTAAAATATTCATTTATTTATGCAACTGATTGATGTAAACATTGAACAAAAAAATTAGTGTCTTTGTGATATAACTCAACTATCATGGTGTTAATTATATACTTTAAAAGATATTATGGTCTAAAACTGAGACTTTATAAGACCGCAAAAGGTCCCCAAAATTATTAAATTTATCTTAAAATGACGTATGCTGATGGTTAAGGTATCGAAATTCTTAGAATGATTAGTTCTTTGCATTGAAACAGAAAATAAGTTTAAATAGCATTGTAATATCAGTCTAATAGCCTGGTCTGAAGTACCTAATATAATAAGTTTAAATAACATTGTAATATCAGTCTAACAGCTTGGTCTGAAGTACCTAATATAAACATACACTCACACCCCTGTTTGAAATTTGATTTATTATTCAGAAGATATAAAAGAAATGTAAATATTAAGGGCTCGTCGATTAATTACGTCAACTAATTACACTTCTAGACCCCCCTCCCACCCCTTGTGCCACCAAGTGTCAAACTTTCGATGGACCCCCACTAGTAAAATTGCTTTAAATTTTCTACCCCCCCCCCTTTCCCCCACCCGCAATAAAATTTAAGCATATGATCAAAAAGTTTAAGCGAAAAATCCTCCCCCCCCCACCCCAATTATAACTTTCAATAACAAACTTCAAACTCCGCCCCTTAATATCAATCACTGAAACCTAATTTGACTAATGCAACAAAATCAACGAGTCTCCTTCCTTATATAATGAGTTTGAACAAAAACTACAGCCTATATTCATTGCTTGGGGGGGGGAAGGCAAATGCTCAGGGGCCCGGCGAGTTTTAGGGGCCTAGACTGAGCTGGCCAATCAACTTTTGAAAATATTATTATCAGCCTGGGGAGCCGTGACAGCCCTGCCCAGGGGCCAAATATTTCTGTCGGTAGGCCTGCCTATAATGTCCTGTATCCAACCCTCAATATAACAGTATGCGGCTCATCAATGAATTTTATTTTTTGCAATATTCACTATTCGGTTCGCAATTATCTGACCACTGTACCATCCGACATAGTAAACAACATTTATCCGCAATAAAATTAATGATTATATATCGTTTTAGCAATAATGAAACATAAAAACTTGCTTTAATAGAATATCAGTAGTAAAAAAAGGGTTTATTTTACTAGTAAATGTAAGGCAGTTAATTATTATGTATTGATTTACGGACAATCCGGCTTTGGCAGAATCGAGATTTGACCGAATGTTATTGCGCAAAATTAGTCCGGCTAGTGGAAAGTCTCACTGTATGTTTCGAAAAAAAATAATATTATGTTGTTATATTAAGAAAAGTATTATGGCTAAAAATGAATAGATTGAGGTGGGTAGGGTTCTTATAAAGAATGGAAAACAACAGAGGCCCAAAAACAATATACATGTATAAGGCAACACCCAATAAGGGCAGACCAAGAAGTAGATTGTTAAAGGAAGTGGAGAAAGACCTGAAAGCCATAGGAGTTAGAGAGTGGAGGAAGAAGACCATGGATCGGGAAAAGTGAAGAAGAGTAGTATGGCAGACTAGGACCCTAAATGGTCTGTAGAGCCAAAGGAAGAAGAAGATTATGGCTTAAAAGGCAATAATAAATTAATTTAAGAATTGTGTTGTCCAGGATTATAAAAATGAATTGTTTTGCTCTCTTTCTTTCTTTATCTCTCTTTCACTCTCTCTTTAAACTTTCTATGTTTATCTCCGAACTGAGACCTGGTACCTTAGAACCCTTGAGATTAAACTAACTGTGTTCCTCAGCATAAGGGAATCGCCATACAGTTCTATGACAAGCAAGCTACCAGACTGGTCCCTGTGGTCCGCCATACAGTTCTATGGCAAGCAAGCTACCAGACTGGTCCCTGTGGTCCGCCATACAGTACTATGACAAGCAAGGTACCTGACTGGTCCATGTGGTCCGCCATACAGTTCTATGGCAAGCAAGCTACCTGACTGGTCCCTGTGGTCCGCCATACAGTTCTATGGCAAGCAAGCTACCTGACTGGTCCATGTGGTCCGCCATACAGTACTATGACAAGCAAGGTACCTGACTGGTCCATGTGGTCCGCCATACAGTTCTATGGCAAGCAAGCTACCTGACTGGTCCCTGTGGTCCGCCATACAGTTCTATGGCAAGCAAGCTACCTGACTGGTCCCTGTGGTCCGCCATACAGTTCTATGGCAAGCAAGCTATCTGACTGGTCCCTGTGGTCCGCCATACAGTTCTATGACAAGCAAGCTACCAGACTGGTCCCTGTGGTCCGCCATACAGTTCTATGGAAAGCAAGCTACCAGACTGGTCCCTGTGGCCCGCCATACAGTTCTATGACAAGCAAGCTACCTGACTGGTCTGTGTGGTCCGCCAGCTCAGGGCACTCAAAAACCACATGTTCCGCTGTTTCCTGAACTTCCCTAGAGTGGTGGTAGAGAGAGTAGAAATCGGGCATCAGCCTTCCAAAGTACAAATAGATCAGGCAATGCCCAGTGCATAACTGGGAAATAAGTGAAATAACATCTTAACACCCCCGAGTCATAACTGGGCGATAAGTGAAAAAACATCTTAACATCCCCGAGTCATAAATGGGCAATAAGTGAAATAATATCTTAACACCCCCGAGTCATAAATGGGCAATAAGTGAAATAACATCTTAACATCCCCGAGTTGTTGACGTAATTAATGGACGAGCCCTAAGTGATCTTTAGATGTGTAATACCGGGCATATTATTAGAAGTACATAGTAAACATATCTACATGTATATGAAATACCGGGAATTTTATTAGAAGTACACAGTAAACATATCTACATGTATATGAAATACCGGGAATTTTATTAGAAGTACACAGTACACATATCTACATGTATATGAAATATCGGGAATTTTATTAGAAGTACACTTTACACATATCTACATGTATATGAAATACCGGGAATTTTATTAGAAGTATACTGTACACATATCTACATGTATATGAAATACCGGGAATTTTATTATAAGTACACAGTACACATGCCTACTTTATTAGAAGTACACAATATAATGTCTACTTTATTATAAGTACACAGTACACATGCCTACTTTATTATAAGTACACAGTATAATGTCCAGTTTATTAGAAGTACACAGTACACATGCCTACTTTATTATAAGTACACAGTATAATGTCCAGTTTATTAGAAGTACACTGTACACATGCCTACTTTATTATAAGTACACAGTATAATGTCCACTTTATTATAAGTATACAGTACACATGCCTACTTTATTATAAGTACACAGTACACATGCCTACTTTATTAGAAGTACACAATATAATGTCTACTTTATTATAAGTACACAGCACACATGTCTACTTTATTATAAGTACACAGTACACATGCCTACTTTATTATAAGTACACAGTATAATGTTCAGTTTATTAGAAGTACACAGTACACATGCCTACTTTATTATAAGTACACAGTATAATGTTCAGTTTATTAGAAGTACACAGTACACATGCCTACTTTATTATAAGTACACAGTATAATGTCCAGTTTATTATAAGTACACAGTATAATGTCCACTTTATTAGAAGTACACAGTATAATGTCCACTTTATTATAAGTACACAGCACACATGTCTACTTTATTATAAGTACACAGTACACATGCCTACTTTATTATAAGTACACAGTATAATGTCCACTTTATTAGAAGTACACTGTACACATGCCTACTTTATTATAAGTACACAGTTTAATGTCCACTTTATTTTAAGTACACAGTATAATGTCCACTTTATTATAAGTACACAGTACACATGCCTACTTTATTATAAGTACACAGTATAATGTCCACTGTATTATAAGTACACAGTATAATGTCCACTTTATTAGAAGCACACAGTATAATGTCCACTTTATTATAAGTATACAGTACACATGCCTACTTTATTATAAGTACACAGTACACATGCCTACTTTATTATAAGTACACAGTATACATGCCTACTTTATTATAAGTACACAGTATACATGCCTACTTTATTATAAGTACACATTACAACGTCGACTTAGCTCTATTGTCCATGTAATCTGCCCTCAAGTCCCAAAGCTTTCAGGTCTTCACCTCGTCGATCAACCAGTTTCTTGGTATCTACTCTGGCAATCTCTCATTTGAGGTTGTCCTATTCAATGGCACCTTTTCCCCTTACACTCACCATATGCTGCCCATGGATAGGGTACACATTATAATTATATATGCATCTGAGTGAACAACCGTACTCATTTTAGGATGGACATTGGACAGTCCACCTTTTATAAGCTCTATCCGTCTTTTGTCCCCCCTTTCAATGATTGAAAAACTAATATGTAAGTTTGTGTGATGTGACCGTGATGTACATGTATTTGAATATTGAGTATTATTTTATTGCGGAAATTGAAATAAACGAAGAGGTATACGACTGAAATATCTTTCTATTCTGTAAGATTAACACAATGAAAAAGTGTGCCCTATTGATTAGCTAGGGATGGGTTCACGTATTAGACAATATATAAATACGAATTTTTAGTTAAAAAAATAGTTGAACCATAAACTTTGTCATATGTACTGCAGGGTAATTTCTTTTTATGACTAAAAAATATTTTTATTTATTTTTTTTTATTAATTTTCTTCCGACTTCACCCGTTTGTAGTATCTTGAATGGGTTGCATTACACCGCCCGCCAAGATGGCGTCGTAAATAAAGCCTAAAAATTAGGGGAATTCCTCGGGCTAAGGCATTTTTCTTTAAAATTAGCGCATTTCATTTTGATAAATGTTATTTACTGATGCAAAAATTAGCGCATTTTATTGTGATAAATCTTATTAACTAATGCAAAAATTAGCGCATTTTATTGTGATAAATGTTATTAACTAATGCAAAAATTAGCGCATTTTAATGTGATAAATGTTCTTAACTGATGCGAAAATGAACAAAGTTTCATTAAAAAAATTGTGTTTATATTTTTAAACAATTCTGAATCAACCCCTTTGCACAATAACGCTTACAGCACAATCTCTCACTAATTTATTGATCACTCGATATTGTATTTACTCTTGTTTAATTGTGCTTTAGACCTATACCGTGTAAAAAAAAGTTGGTCCCCTTCATGTTCAAGTTGTGATATGATACAAGTTATAACTGCAGTCTGAGTGTTTATGTTGTGAAATGGTACAAGTTATAACTGCAGTCTGAGTGTTTATGTTGTGAAATGGTACAAGTTTAAATTGCAGTCTGAGTGTTTATGTTGTGAAATGGTACAAGTTATAACTGCAGTCTGAGTGTTTATGTTGTGAAATGGTACAAGTAATAATTGCAGTCTGAGTGTTCATGTTGTGAAATGGTACAAGTTATAACTGCAGTCTGAGTGTTTATGTTGTGAAATGGTACAAGTTATAACTGCAGTCTGAGTGTTTATGTTGTAAAATGGTACAAGCAATAACTGCAGTCTGAGTGTTCATGTTGTGAAATGGTACAAGTAATAACTGCAGTCTGAGTGTTTATGTTGTGAAATGGTACAAGTAATAACTGCAGTCTGAGTGTTTATGTTGTGAAATGGTACAAGTAATAACTGCAGTCTGAGTGTTTATGTTGTGAAATGGTACCAGTAATAACTGTAGTCTGAGTGTTTATACTGTGAAATGGTTCAAGTTATAATTATATGTGCTGTCTGGGTGTTTATCTTGTGAAATGGTACAAGTAATAACTGCAGTCTGAGTGTTTATACTGTGAAATGGTTCAAGTTATAATTATATGTGCTGTCTGGGTGTTTATGTTGTGATATGCCTTGACCAGAAGAATTACTTTAATGAAGACATATGATTCCAGTTGCTTGAGTATGGTATCGATTTCATTGCTCCTCAAATAAGATGAGTAGTTAGGTTGTAAATGACTCAGACCTTAAGTCAATGGATGCAATGTTGACAGTGCTAGACACTACAGCAACATTAAGTAGACTTTAACCTTGTAGTGTCAAAATCTAGCAGGCTGTCTGCAGCCAACTTATCTTGGGCCCCTGACAAAACGGCCCTTCTTATCACACTTGACAGGGCCCTTAAGGGCATGGGGGTTCGACAAGCAACGGGGTTGCCCCCCCCCCCCAACAACTTTAAACAAAAGCAAACACAGACGACTCATTCCATGACCGAATAAACCAACCCCCATCCCTGCGGCTTGCAGTTATGTTCGATGGCCGTGATATTTCATGACTAGAATAAACACAAAAAATACATCATCATCGTGCCCCTACAGGCAAAGTTTGATTATAAAACATTTATACAGCAATAAATTGGTGTGCGAGAAAAAAAAAAGATTAGAATCTTTATTCAATCCAAGAATTAAAAATAGACATCTATCTGTCTGCACAGGCGCCTCGTCCTGTCCATTAACCTTGAATCCCCCCCTCCCTCCCCTCCCCTCCCCTCCCCTCCCTTTCTTCTTGTCGTAGATTCGATAACAAGACATAACGCAATCTACCCGCTTATCTTCTTGACGTCCAGGAAAGGTTAGAGTAAACTTTAGCTAAACGAAAAGAAAATATTTAGCATTTTTTATCCTTCATCTGTTTCTTTCTTACCAATTTTGTCTGTGTGTGTGTGTGTGTGTGTGTGTGTGTGTGTGTGCAGCCATGTTTTAATATTGGACGCTGTCTCATCATTTCGAGTGGTCAGACTCTGCGCTAGGCTCAATCAATATGTGGACATAAATTGTCTACAAGACAGTTTTAGTTTCTTAGACCGCCCGCGTAATGTTATAGCTTTCATTGCATAATCACAGAGAGAAATGAAAGTGATGGGGAATATGGCATAGAATTGAACACAAGACAAGCTGCGTTAGGAAACTGTTGGTTTATTGTGGTGAACGAAACTAAAAGATAGCTGACTAATGTCTAAACCATTACTTTTTAGTGTGCACTACCCTCTTGGGCAGTGCCGAACTAGAGATTTGGGGGCCCGGGGCTTGACCTCTTAAGGGGCCCCTGCATTTTGACATTCGACATCATGACATGAGATACTGTACTTAATATTTAATGTTAAAAAAAGTTTGGGGGCCACCCTCAAGCTGGGGCACGGGGGACTTTGGAATTGGGACAATCCTCCCTAGTTATACCTCTGCTCTTGGGTCCCAGCCTGGTCTAAACTAACTGTTTGGTCAATTACTGAAGTACAGTTATCAATTGTTATTCTCTTATTGAGAAATAAATACAAACAACAAAACGTTGCCTATTGACTACATCAACAACACTGCGATCATCATGTCCATAAATATATATTAATTCTATATCAGGTCGAGAAATTTGTTAATAATTATAACGACAGGAAAATACTTCTATAAATAGCCAGAGCGAATATTAACTACTTGGATGACCATCAAAACACCAATAAAAAACCATGGAACTAACAGTACACGTCGACATAACAACGTAATTAGGTCAAAACTTGATACAGTCCTTATTTCCTATTTAAGAACCATAACCGTCAAACCAACACAGGGCAATTTCCGGCTAGTCAAGTAGAGACTTGTGACTAGTTTGACATTTGTACCCAGATAATTGATTCTCATTACCATCAGCACCAACCCCTGGCACCGTTCCTGACAGACAAGAATAATAATAAAACCATGAAGTTATTATCTATAGTCCAAATGATAACCAATACTTGGCCAAGTTTTGTTTCTATTGTAATTTAATGATACGTTCGATGAACATAGGCTATGTAATTTATGTGATGTTGACAGAAAAGCGATTAATCATTACACGGTGATCAATAGACAAATAACTTACAGTAAGATGATGATCGACAGATATATAGCTCACAAGCAGATGACGACACACTGATAGATAACTCACGAACAGATGACGGCACACTGATAGGTAACTCACAAACAGATGACGACACACTGATAGATAACTCACAAACAGATGACGACACACACATAGATAACTCACAAACAGATGACGACACACACATAGATAACTCACAAACAGATGACGACACACAGATAGATAACTCACAAACAGATGACGACACACAGATAGATAACTCACAACTAGGTGACGACACACAGGTACATAACTCACAACTAGCTGACGACACAAAGATAGATTACTCACATCCTGATGACGACACACCGATAAATAACTCACAAACAGATGAAGATCAACAAATAAAATTTCTACAATTTCCAGATATAGGCCTACAACTCATAACAGTATTATAAACAGACACAGATCAATTTGCGAAGACTCTAGAATTATGTCCGCAGTTAAATTTTAAATTATTCCAAACGTAATTATTTTTATTTGTCTACTTAAATAAATAAAACAAACAACAACAAACAAACAGATAGATTCAGATCGTATTAGAAATACTTCAAATCTGAACACTTATAGTGCAGCCAGTGGCGTAGGTAGGGTACTGCACAAGGCACTGAACTAGGAATGGGCGCCAAAAGTGCGCTGTTAATGTTTTTGCACTTTTCAAATTGGAAGGCAGGCGCCAAAAAAAAATAACATAAATGTAACTTGTATAGGGGGCCACAATAGCTAGCTACATCTCTGGGTGTATCATAATTAAACAATAGCTAGCTACATCGCTGGATGTATCATAATCAAACTAAATTAAAAGTTTCAAAATAATATTTCATAAAATGACGTCATTTTTAAGACTGTGTTTAAACTGTATGCTGGCAGCGAAAGAGGAAACACCATTTATAAAATAAATATAACATTAATTACAATTTAGTTATACTTTTATAGCCAACATTCTACTCACGCAAGTGAGCAATGCATTTTTTTCTTTATTAAAATCTAAAAAAAGAATGTTAATAAATAAATTGGAAAATAAAAAAAAAAACTTTTTTTTTTATTAAAATGTCATAAAAATAAATCATCAGATAGGCCTAAGTTATGATACAAATGTATCAAAACTATAAGGAGTTTAAAAACATAAACCCGTTAACGCCGATATGAATTAGTAGCTTCTTTTATTTTTCTTGCACAGATCCAGGTAAAATTATGGTTTTACACCGTCATAATATAATAACCTAAAGGCAATAATCATAAAAGAGCCATGTGAATATAAAAGTATACAGTCTTATGACGAAAGAATGACTATAATGACTATAATGACAATGATGACTATAATGAATATAATGACAATAATGACTATAATGACAATAATGACTATAATGACAATAATGACTATCATGACAATAATGAATATAATGACAATAATGACAATAATGACTATAATGACTATAATGAATTATATGGAGTCATCTGGCCGGCGAACACGAGTGGAATAGAGAGCCGGCCCTTTATTTGTTTTTAATGCTCAATTTGCGCAAACATTACCTAGCGTCAAGTTTATATTACAGTGGTTCTAAAAGTGTGGGACGCGACTTAACAGCTGTTGTCGACCTTGACTTGACAATAGGATTAAATAAATAAAGGACGTTCAATGTGATAATCTAGTGACTTCTAATTTTAAATTGCATGTTTTTATTCTTCGTAATTACTTAATATAAAATGACGTAGACGGCAAAGTGGCAGAGGATGATGGGGAAAACTTTGGAGTAGGGAAGACTAGAAGTTCCCGATTGCAGTAATGATAGAAACGGTCACCACTTAAAAGCCATGATACCTATGATTCCTGCTCATGAGGGACTATGCCTGAATAGGGGATATTAAATATATAAATATAGATGTCTGTTGGAAGTATAATCACTGGCGACACCACACACAATTACTAGGGGATATTAAATATGTAAATATAGATGTCTGTTCGAAGTATTACAATTGGCGACACCACACAAAATTACTAGGGGATATTAAATATATAAATATAGATGTCTGTTGGAAGTATTACGATTGGCGACACCACACACAATTACTAGGGGATATTAAATATATAAATATAGATGTCTGTTGGAAGTATAATCACTGGCGACACCACACACAATTACTAGGGGACATTAAATATATAAATATAGATGTCTGTTGGAAGTACTACAATTGGCGACACCACACACAATTACTAGGGGATATTAAATATATAAATATAGATGTCTGTTGGAAGTATCACAATTGGCGACACCACACACAATTACTAGGGGATATTAAATATATAAATATAGATGTCTGTTGGAAGTATCACAATTGGCGACACCACACACAATTACTAGGGGATATTAAATATATAAATATAGATGTCTGTTGGAAGTATCGCAATTGGCGACACCACACACAATTACTAGGGGATATTAAATTTATAAATGTAGATGTCTGTTGGAAGTATTACAATTGGCGACACCACACACAATTACTAGGGGATATTAAATATATAAATATAGATGTCTGTTGGAAGTACTATCGTTGGCGACACCACACACAATTACTAGGGGATATTAAATATATAAATATAGATGTCTGTTGGAAGTATCACAATTGGCGACACCACACACAATTACTAGGGGATATTAAATATATAAATATAGATGTCTGTTGGAAGTATTACAATTGGCGACACCACACACAATTGCTCGCGTGCCCGATGCCAACGAAAAGATAACCACTGACTGGTTAAGTTGTCACATGAAACAAAGTACACTTTCGTATTGTTATTTTCCATGTTTGAATCTAGTGTAAATTGCCTTCCTAAACGACAAATAGGTTTTAAAATGGATGGGTTGTTTTAATTAGCAATGAAAATGGAAAGGGGATTTCCCCATTAGCGAAGTCTCATTATAATATAGAGTTCTCAAAAAATAAACTTAATTTAATTAAATCTGTTCTAGATTTTAATTTGCAATAAAATTGCCTCTGTCATATTTTTATGTATTTTTAACACGTTTGTTCCATTAATTAAAACCATTTTTCTCTTGTCCTAAATAAAATAAAATATTGCAATGTCTTCACTAGATATTCTTAAAATCTAAGATAACAAAGCTCTTAAACTGAATTTTTTTTTTAATTTAAAGACTATTATTTCATTTATTATCCTAACCGAGTGGCTGGTCTATTCTTCCTACCAACAGGTGTAGATAATGTACAATTACTAATTGAAATTACCAAAATGACTTATTTAACCAAAAGAAGTCTAAAAAAAAAAAGAAAGCCAAAATAATTATCTCAAGCTCTCAGTATAATGTAACCCTTGTATTATAAATGTGGGACGGATGGCCGAGAATACTCGCCTGTCGACCTGAGAGTCTTGGGTTCGTTCCTCTGTAATTACGAGAACAGTTTATTAAAAAATACAAAAGAATAAATCATTATTATCCTTCGGAATTCAAAACTTTCTTAAAAATATTAAATTAACAGGAATAATGTTACTATGTTTTTTTTTAAATTTAAAACAAACTGAGATTTAAAAAGTCATCTGATATTAAGTTTTATACATTTATTCTTCCGGTATGTTATTCTCTGTCCCCGCGCTCATTAGTTGAAGGCAATATTAGTGAAGCATGATGGGAAATTTTCGACCAGATATCTAGTGAATATATATTAAAGAGATGTCTTTTTGTTTAGATTCCAGAAAAAAAACTTAAATAAATTTCAATCCATTAACAAAATCTACTGACTTTGAAATGTTTCATTTTTATAGACATTTATTACACGTGCATTGTCTTAGCAGTTTCTGTGTTTTGTAAGTACTAATCACCATCTTCTCGAAGACCAATTGATTAAACACGTTAAACACTTGTGTATTGTCTATGACAATAAACTATTTTAAAATGTTCGTGTCCATTAGGTAAATTATTTTGGAAACCAAATATAATTACTTTTAGAAAATAATATATAAAGAGGGAAATAGTACAAAGAGAATATAGTGTCTCAAGTTTAGCACCGGTTCATGAGTTTTGAAATTTGTTTTTTTTTAATCTTCTGAGGCTCCATGTTTATTATTGTATATAAACTTGACCAACTAAAGTCAGCGAAATTCTTTTTATAATATAAAAAATAACAAACTATAAAATAACACATTTTTTAGGCTTTCGTTTTCACACAATATTTTACCTTTTATTACCTAAACAAATTCAGAGATACTTTTGACACTAAAAAAGTATAAAATAAAAACAACATAAAATAAAAAAAATAAAAAACTTTTTTAGCGTGTACTTAAAAAATATTAATTTTATTTTTCTTAGATCATAACAATTTTTTATAGTAATATTATCGACTAAATAAATAAATAAATAATTAACTCATATTGGCGATCACGCTTTTCTCAGTTGATATAATTTTTTGTTATAAATATGTGCATGTTCTAAACCAAAAGAAATACATTTTTTTTATTTTAGCACCTTTTAATAAAAGTCTTCAAAAAAATTAATTATACTTACATTTGAAATAAATTTATTTTGTCATCTTGACACCAGCAACTATCGTTTTATCTATGCAGTTAACCAAAAATATTTAGAAGCTACTTTCATTTCTGAGACTTTTCTATGAGCTCGTAGAAAATTAAATATCTATTATTCTTCCGAATTTGGTCAAATAAAAAGCACAAACATACACATGTCAAATATCATTGTACCAATAAAGCCCACCCACCACACATACACATGTCAAATATCATTGTACCGATAAAGCCCACCACCACACAAACACATGCCAAATATCATTGTACCGATAAAGCCCACCCACCACACATACACAGGTCAAATATCATTGTACCGATAAAGCCCACCCACCACACATACACAGGTCAAATATCATTGTACCAATAAAGCCCACCCACCATACATACACATGTCAAATATCATTGTACCAATAAAGCCCACCCACCACACATACACAGGTCAAATATCATTGTACCGATAAAGCCCACCCACCACACATACACACACAGGTCAAATATCATTGTACCAATAAAGCCCACCCACCACACATACACAGGTCAAATATCATTGTATTAATAAAGCCCACTCACCACAAATACACAGGTCAAATATCATTGTACCAATAAAGCCCACCCACCACACATACACAGGTCAAATATCATTGTACCAATAAAGCCCACCCATCACACAAAACATTAAAATATCAAGTTATTTCTACAGAACACAATACAAAAAGGGGACGGGTGGTCGTGCCGTGTAGAGTGCTCGACTGTCGACCGGAGAGTTCTGGGTTCGAACCTCAGTAAGAATCTTAGGATTTTTAAAGGTCCTAGTTTAAGTCCCCAAGTCCACCTAGCTTTAAATGGGTACCTGACTTCAAGATGCGGGAGTAAAGGCGGCTGGGTGTTGTGCTAACCACATGTCACAGGGAATTCAATCGGTAGTTCACTTCTCTTGTCACCTCTCCAGTCACTTCTTTTGTCACCTCTCCAGTCACATCTCCTGTCACCTCTCCAGTAACTTCTCCTGTCACCTCTCTAGTAACTTCTCCTGTCACCTCTCCTGTCACCTCTCCTGTCACCTCTCAGTCACTTCTCCTGTCACCACTCCTGTCACTTCTATTGTTACTTCTCCTGTCACGAATTGTCACTTCTCATGTCACCTCTCCTGTCACTCCTCTTATCAGTTCTCTTATGTTTCCAGAAAAATACTTTCGCTGATTACCTCAAGCCAGATGTCGTCAGAGTTAATCGAACTTTTCATTTAGTTTCCGCGGTAGCTTTGGATCTTAAGTGCTTAGAGTTAAGCTGTGGAATTTATCGATGGTCATTTGTTCTGAACGTGCCTGGCCGGAGAGACTGGACCTCGTTATCAACGAGTGTGTTCTAGAAAATATAGCAAGTATATATCTATAACGTCCACTGTGTTGTATATGTTACAACCAATGTATGCTCACCGTACAATGCCTGTCATTGGCCAGCTACACTGACCAGTGTTTACATAGGATTGATGAGACTGGCCAAAACTTGAAGGATATTACTATTTTTTGAGGATATCACTATTATTTAAGCTTAGTTTTTTTTGTAAATTTTGAAGAAAGTATGATCTTAATATACCTTTTCAATTTTTTTCCACATAAAATATTTACTTATGAAAATAATTACAAATCGCAACTAAATCTGAAGAATCTGTTCATATTAAATTAAAGCAGTTGGCCATACTCTGTGGTCAATATGTTAGCAATACATGTATTTTGCTTTATTTTTTCTCCAATCCGTAATTGATAATACTTATTTTTTCATAAGACACTGTTCACATCGTCACTCCGAGTTTTGGTCGATCGCACTAAGCCAGGGGTCGGCAACCTTTTTGAGATGGAAGAGCCAAAAGTTATAATTTACAATTTTCTCAGATTTTAAAGAGCCTCTCAAATTGTTCTTTCAATATTATGGTATTTGATTAGGAATAGGTATATAACATAATATCATTATAATTATTTGCGCATTGAACTGGAAGGCCGCAATTTGACATCGAAAGAGTCGCAACTTGACATCGATAGAGCCGCATGGGGCTCGCGAGCCGCAGGTTGCCGACCCATGCACTAAGTCAAATGTGCACTTTGGCCGGCACATATGAACTTTGGCCAATGCTGCTGGCCATTATCAGACATCGGCCTCTTAGCAAACATTGGAGTTAATATATATATACATATACACATATACACTTATACGATATAGACACCGCTAGATGCTGATTTGGGGCGAGGGCGTCTTCAGGACGACACTATAACATGGGCGGGAGAATGTCCCGAGCAGTTGGAAGCCATGGTGGAGGCAATCCAAGATTTGTATGTTTCGGTATTGTGTGCTAGTGACCCTTCAAGGGATTCCCGGGCATATGGATGTGAAAGAAGAAAATTGAAATTAAGCATTTGTAAAACTGAGTGAAAATTTAAAAATCATTTATAAGTGAAGATTATCAAAGGTAACTCACTGCCAGAGTGAGCTTGAGGTATAGACACAAAATATTCATTGGTCAATGCAGAACATGAAGAGATATTAAAGTTCATCACATGATCTGTGGGTTTGCTGCGATACAGTTTTTTTTGTCTTCTTTTCAAAATAATAACCATTTTTTTCAAACGTCTGCCCAACGATGACATCACCAACTTCAAGTACTTCAGGTGTATGAAACTTGTATTTATGTAAAATTAATTTTTTTTTGACGTGAATGAAAACTTTGAAGTCTTTATCTTCATCTGAAATACTCTCGATTGCAAAGTAAAAGTCTTGGATGTAAATGTTATAATGATGCAACATCATTTTCTATTGGTGCACCAAGGACATCTTACCTCCAGATACATTTGTGCTTCATTTTCAAGGCCCGCACGAAATAATTTCGTGAAAATGTCGGCAAAGGTGATAGACTGGCAATCACGTGTCACTGGGCTTAAAAATAACGTATTAAATTTATCTCAACGATTTGGTTAGCGCCAAATGACGTCATGTAAAATGCGCTGCATGATGTTGAATGTTGTTAAGGAAATACTCACTTTGAGGATGTGCGATATTTAACAGGTCATTAAAAAGGTCAGGGAATTTTATGTTACCACCGTTACAACTGTCTTAGTGATCTTGTGGATTTGTTGATATTTGGACATTTCCTCGAGTGTTTAGCAGTCGCGTCACGAAGTTGTTTCCATCTAGCTGTATCGGAAAATGTACCATCACGCCTGGCACGCCAAGTTTTGAAGGTTTTGTCAATCTCGATGCTTTCGAAAGATAAGATAATAAACTCTACAAAAAAACTTCCACACTAAATATAATTGTGAATGTATACAAACTAATTTTAGCCGGGTTAGAATTAAACAAAATGCAGTACTTGTGTGGTGGCTTCTGAATGGCGGTAATTTGAGTGTCATCCGTGGGAGACCGCTGTTAACAGAACAGACTATATTCCTGTTTAAAGTAGGTCATTTTCAGTGTTAACAGAACATACTATATCCCTATCTAAAGTAGGTCATTTTCATTGTTAACAGAACATACTATATCCCTATCTAAAGTAGGTCATTTTCATTGTTAACAGAACATACTATATCCCTATCTAAATTAGGCAATTTTCTTTGTTAACAGAACAGACTGTATCCTTTTCTAAACTTGGTCGATGCCACTGTCAACAAACAGGTCATGTGACACAGACTCCAAAGTGTCGTATCTTTTTTTTATATGTATATTTAAAACGGAATCCGTCTTTCACGCGATACTTGGGGATTATAACCTTTTTTTTGACCTTGACCCTAGCCGCCGTCTACCAGTTCCAAACCAGACCGAGGTGAGCGGGGGATTGGGGGGGGGCAGCAATTGATCAACCCGCAGATAAAACGGTTTTGAAGGATGAAAATTTCACCCAGACCAAATGGCATAATTCAATTGGAGAGAAATATTTGCCTCACCGTATAAATGGCTTGCACCATGGGTGGAAGGTTCAACCGACATCTCATTCCCGAATGACCTATGGATTAGTGACCCCCAGGCCAGTTTTGCTTTAACCCCGGTCTCACTATACTCGATCCTCTCAAACAGATTCCCCGGCTTAATGATGTATACGTTGAACTTTCGTTAAATCTTACTACTACACTGTCGATCGAGTCATTGAAGTTTTTCTTATATCTGTGACAAAGAATATGATTGAAACGGACGCCAGCATCTACTATAGAATAATTCTTACACTTACCAAGTTTCTAAAGTGTACCAGCGAAATAAATTACATACAAACATCGAAATCAATTACATGTATACATCCAAATAGATTATCTATAAACATCCAAATCAATTATCTATAAACATCCTAATCAATTACATATAAACATCCAAATAAATTACATATAAACATCGAAATCAATTACATGTAAACATCCAAATCGATTACAAATGAAAATCATAATCAATTATAAATAAATAGACGTACAGTACACGTATTTTGTAGAGTCCGTTAAGTCCAATGTATTGTTGAGAATAACGTTTTTGCTGAGCAGTACAACTTAATGTTTAGTGGAAAATTTAGGCATACCGCATATTTTAAAGAAATACATTTCATTACTGAGGGTCAAAATGTATCCATTAAAAGTATAGTGTTTTATTTTAAAGTACAATTTGAATTTGAAAAAAAAAAGCTTACTAGTGAGAAGTGCAGGTTAACGTTGAAAGTACAGCATTTGTTTGAGATGTACAGTACATTGTTGGACAATTCAGTATTTGTTTGAGATGTACAGTACATTGTTGAATAGTATAGCATTTGTTTATTGTCAACAACGGTATATACAGATTATTCTTGTTTACACACTTTTAAAAAAAAGTAAATTAAAAACCCTTCACAATCTGAGAATTACTGTAAAAATCGTAGTAAAGTTGTGTGTACGCTGAAAATGAACTGATCAGGTCACGTGTCATGCTGACAATGGATCTCGCTGAATCATCAGAAAATCGGACCAATAATGGAACACCGGGTTGGGGCGGAGGGGGGGGGAGGGACGCCAATGAATTCTTCAGAACTTTAGAACAGAAGTTAGTAAATGTCTGTCAATAATTTAATTTCCTTTTCATCTAGTCTATACATTATTCAATTATTATACTGATTAGTATTCTACAGACTTTCATAAAGTCATATGATTGCCACAACGGATTTAATGAACGAGTAATTTATAGAGCATACGTCCAGATGGAGACTTTTAAAATGACTTACTTATGTATGATTTTTTTTTATTTTTATCAACTACTTTATAATTCAGTCTGTACCACTGATTTAAATCAATTCTTTATAATCATTTCCACAAACATCGGCAAACTGCTACGCCAATCAGAAATGACAATAACATCATTAACAATCCATCATGATCCTAATCAGTATAAACCGCCAAACTACTTTCAATCATAATCCATCTTTATCAACTTCCCTCCATTACCTTGCTATGTCAGCTTCTGCATTGTCCATCCTTGCAAACTTCGCTCCCTCTCTGGACCCCCGTCTCTACACACAGACACACACACACTCCAATTCCCACCTCCAGAGGTTAGTTCAATTCAAGGGGGAATGAACCCTTGACCCTGTTTGTTATAAAAGTGTAAACTATATAACGTAACGATCTTTAGTAGCTTCATGACCAGATTTTAATATTTTACTTTGTTTAAGTGCCTTATATCTATGTACAGTTGTTATAGGTTATTAATACAACCTCAAACTAGTGAGCTTATGTGTCTGGGAGTGAGTGTGTGTGTGTGTGTGTAGAAATAATGAGTGAGATCGGCAGAGAGAGAGAGAGAGAGAGAGAGAGAGAAAGAGAGAGAGAGATTCAGAGTAAGAGAGACTCACTTCTCAGAGAATGTATGATTAATAAATGGGAAAGAAAGATTTAAAGAAACCGGGTGACAGTGATAGACAGAGAGTTTCGAAATAGCGAGAGAAAGAGATATAGATAGTAAGGGGAGGAAGTGGTAAAAAGTAATTCACAGAAAGAGTCAGTAACAGAGAGATAGAGAGAAAAGACAGAGACGATGTGACTAAAAAACAAAACAAACTTCAAGGATTCCATGATCAGTAATATTGTAGGTTACTTAGTGATTAAAATAATAAGAGAGTTGGCGAGGCGGTAGAATATTGAATAAAACCATTGGTCATTCAGTGGAGACAGCCATTGGTCATTCAGTGGAGACAGCCATTGGTCATCAGTGAAGACAGCCGTTGGTCATTCAGTGAAGACAGCAGTCGGTCGCTCCCTTGTTGGTCATAGAGTAAAGCTAAAGTTGACCCCCGTCAACACTCGGACTATCGATAGTAATTATTGGAATGACCTTTTGAAGTAAATTTCTGACCGGTTAGGGTTATTTTCAGCGTGCCAATTTTAGAATTCTCCTTATGGTGACTATTAGGGTGATCCTGTTTCCTATTCATCTAATATTTGATATGAAATGTACACAATTAACTTGAATGATGTCAGGTTTATGTACTTTCTATTTCTGTGTTTTCCATTTCATCTGTTCGCGACAAACTTTACTGGTCTGGATTTTTATTTTGTCTTATATATATATATATATATATATATATATATATATATATATCTTTGACCAGAATTTTGGGCCCCCCGTAATAAACTATCACATTAGGGCCCCCTCTGGCTTCCTTTCCCCCAGGTTCGAATCAAAATAAACAAAAAATAAAATAACAGTTTATGTATATAAGTTATCAAATTTATTATTCACCGCTGACGTAAACCACAAGTCAAATATAAAATATCTGACTGACAAGCTGATTATAAAATATTTAGTATCCAGTTGTCAATATAGATGGGCGACTGGTACTTGTTTTACCAATTACTTTTACTTGAACATCGGGTACTTGTACTTGAACCTCGGGTACTTGTACTTGCATGGTCAGTACTTTGGACCATCTCTGGTTTGTACATATTTAAAATTTTCTAAATCCGTTTAATATGTAGCCAATTTCGTCTTTAGAAGACAATTATCAAAAGATGAAATGCACACTTTACTAGGAGGACACTTTACTAGCAGGACACTTTACTAGCAGGGCACTTTACCAGCAGGACACTTTACTAGCAGGACACTTTACTTGCTGGACAATTGAAGAAAAATTTTAATTGACATAAGTGAGAATTTTATAACATGGAGTAAAGTAACAATCGTTAATTTTTATCTTTTATTAAATTGCGTTTGTTACAAGTTTTTATGTGATACAACTTAAAAGTATTTCAAATTAATTAATTAATTAATCTTTTTAAAGTAGAAAGACAACATCATAGTTATCACTGTTTTGTTTTTATAACTGGAACTGTTTGAAGTTCGTAAGTTTAGGATTGTATGGTTGGATCGCATAAATGATTTTCCTGGTACCAAGAATCTCGCATACGTCTCTTTACTAGTAGACCTATCCACAGTGAAATAAATCAAGTATTTTACTACCAAACTTCTATTCACCGCCATGCATTGTTTTTGTTTCTTGTACTCTGTCTAAACCACATGAAAATATTTTACAGAAAGAGCATCGCTGTTTAAATAGTCCTCTCTACCAATGACTAAAAATGACTCCATATTTGTTAATTTCCCTTTCAATGGTGTAGCAACTAATTATATTGATACTTCTTCCTTTGGCTCTACAGCCCATTTAGGGCCCTGGCCTGCCATAATACTCTCTACAGCCCATTTACGGCCCTGGCCTGCCATAATACTCTCTACAGCCCATTTAGGGCCCTGGCCTGCCATACTACTTTTCTCCACTTTTCCCGATCAGGAAACTTTTTCCTCGACTTTCTCACTCCTATGGCTTTAAGGTCTTTCTCCAACTCTTCTAGCCATCTACTTCTTGGTCTGCCCTAGGCCTTTTCTTATTGGGCGTTGCCTTATATATTCATACACAATAGAATAATAAGCAAATATGGCGGCTTTTCGGACAAATCAGTTTAAATGGACTATGCGCATTCTGTATAATTTATATTCTGTGGTCTAAACTAGTAATCCCCAACCTTTTTCTCCCCGCGGACCGATCAACGTTTGACAATTTCATCGCGGCCCGGGGGGGGGGGGGGTCGGCAATGGGATGAGGCAAGTTGATTATTATTATTGAAGATTGTTTTGATTTACAATGCCACTCACACCCAATCAGCTCCCGGTCAACCTCTCGTCCATGGAAAGTCGCACAATCCCAAGAGAAATACACCACAGTACCGGCCCGCGGACGAGGTGGGGGGGGGTTGAGGACCACTGGTCTAAACTGTCCACTGATTCTTGATGGCGAACTATTGTTTCTCACACCTTGTTGCAGGGGTGAGCAGTAATGCTATGGGCGTTAATCTAAGGTACGGGGCGACCACCGACAACAAACGCTAGATCTCGTTTGAAAATGTCCTTCCATCTTTCACCAGGATGTGCTGTGGACACTTGTGTGCGTGTGTGGGGGGGGGGGGGAGACGTTGGGTCTGTGCTACCCGCCTGTTACTAAAAACTATTGATTTCACTCAGGCTGTTGAGATGTTAATTTTGGTTGACTATGTTTATCTTTGCTGGATATCTTCGTCGACGCAGTCTTTTAAATATCGTCGGAATGACTTGTTTTATCTTAACAGCCCACGTTTGTTTGAAAATTACTTGTTTTTTCTTGAGAGCCTACATCTTTCTGAATGACTTTTTAATGTCTAGGCTAAATAGCTCTGCATATATATATATATATATATATATATATATATATATATATATGTATATGTATGTGTATATTTGTATACATATATTTATATATTTGCAAGTTGAACAATTCTGTCTTTGATTCTGAATGACTTTTTTTTAACCTGATGAAATATCCAAAGAAAGAAATTGATATATTGGTTGAGATATTTTTCAATGTATAGTCTATAGAGCTATATACTACCTAATAGGGACATTCTATAATGAATAATTTCAAATTATAAATAGTACACTTAGTACAACGGTTATGAAACTTCGGACAAGTCTATAGGTTGTGTTCAACGTAAGTAAAGCTCATTTAGGGTCATCGGGACAGATGAAGTGTACAATTAATCTGTCTCTGGAACCTCAGCATGCCAACCACCAGCCGCCTTTACTTACCCAAACTTTCACCAGGACCTGGAACATTTCCATACGTTCTCACCCAGGAGTGAACCCAGGACTCTCGGGTCGACAGTCAAGCCGTCCACACCGCCCGTTACCCCCCCCCCCCCACCATCACCCACTGGTTGATCAGATGCACCAAATAAATGATCAGTTGGTCTAGAATTGTCCCCTAATATTTTACTTGGTCTGAACGCAATGTGACAACTTTTACATATCTTAAAAAAACAAACAAATTTTAACATATTTTGGACGTAAGTGTATATTTGACCAAAAAACTAAATCGATACATATTTTAGGTCATATTTAACATTTTTAATGGGCGACTACATCATTTAACTTTTTTTAACAATCGATTTCTCATTTCCTCTCTTTATATATATATTTTTTGCAAACCTAAGACTTTCTTTTGAAACCCATACTTACTGTCTTATGTTTTTTCATTACGGTGAAAAGATAATCTGTGTGTGGAGGGGGGGGGTGGACGGTCACTCGTTTGATTATTCCCTCCACCCCCACCTCCAGTTCAACTTTAGATATCAAAGAAAAATAGCCTTTAAATTTCACTACAAGTCTGAAACCAACCAGACCTACACAATATAACGCGCGTTGAAAATGTTCAAACAAAATAATGTACGCATTTCAGGCTCTTAGTACAGCTAGTATTTTCATACTGTTTGTATTGATTTATTTTAGAGTCTGTTAATTAATTAATTAATTGTGTAGTTTAAATCATAATGCAATTAATCTCAAAGATAAATTCCTGTGTCTTAAATCGTCTGACAATGAATGTAGAGGGCTATTTTATTGTTGAACGTTTGAATGTATTTCTTAAAATTCATTTTACTATATATATATATGTATGTATGTATACATATATATATATATATATATATATATATATATATATATATATATATATATATATATATGTATTAATTCTTGCATTGGAAAACAGCATAGCACGTAGATAAAGTACAATGCTGTAAATGGTGTAAAATGTCGAATGGTCGGATGGGGGAAGAAGAAATGATCTGCGTTGGGCTACATTTTATCTGCTGACGAAGGGCCCGGGGGGGGGCGGCATTTACAGAGTTTAGTGACGTCAAACCTCAGAATACAAACTTAATCTGTTTGAAACTGTTCAGGTTTCGAATGATCTTTTTTTACTTGTAAAAACTATATATACATGGAATGAATTCCCATAAAAGCACTATTTTTTTAATAGGCATTTTTTTTATCTTACTTAGTCCGCCAGTGGGTGTGGCGCCATCTGCCGTGCGCGAATATTTCACATTTAGATTTAATCATTCTTATTTTAATCGGTTTTGTAAGGCCTACCAAAACCTGCCTTTAGCATTGTGGGGACCAATTTGACGGATGCTTGAGAGGCCCCCTCTTCTAATTTTTTTTTACAATTACAATTAATACTATTAATTAGATCAGGCGTGGGGCCCAATTTGGAGCAGTCGGTCAAATCGGCCTAATGCCGGGCCTGAGGCCTTCTTACGTTTAGAAACCGAATATCAGTTTTGGAAATAGTTTAAATTTATAATGTAAGGTTGTACGTTTGTTAGGTAACAATAATTAGGGCCTTGGGTGGTCGCCACAACAGAGGTCACTGGGGTAAATATTTTATGACAGTCTGTATTTCAATGGTAAAAGACCTAACTTGTTTGCATATTAAAAAACAAGCAATTAAGCCTGTTCCATTCTGGACACAGGACGTGTTAGAGCATTTTCGTGTTATGTATCAGTACGTTTGTTAGCTTTCAGTAAATATTTGTAAATTTTGTAAATGTTTATAAATTCAATTGTGTAATGCATATATCTGAAAAAAGATATTAAAAAGACGTTTTCTTATATTTGAAAACAAAATTATTTTCTCTTAAATCTAACTACAAGAGGTTTGTGGTTACTGAAATAGGACTCATAATTGAAAGCATTCGAAATTATAGTCATTTAATCGTCCGAAAACTCCGTCAATTGTTGCATAGCTCTGATACTTTCAATTAAACTCAGAACACAAGCTTACTATTTCATTTGATGAGTTTCTTAATAAATCTTGGTGAAACTACGTGCTGCAGTATTTCGCACCAAATGAATGGGTTATTGAACGTACAATGTGTATATATAATATATAAGCCCCTTAGGAGCCCTGAAGCCCGGCCCTCAGAGGTCCTATCGCGAAATGAACTTTTGATGTACACATGGCAGGCCAAGACCTACAAAATGATATATACATCATGGGTCTAGGACTTATAGTTGCTGAGATATAGCGCTCCTTTATTAATATAGCTTATATCGTAAAAAACGGTACTAAGGCCCCTTTTACGGCCCTGAGAGGTCAGATCGCGAAATGAAAAAAAGTCCTTTCTCGGCAGGCCAAGACCTACAAAATGATATATACATCATGGGTCTAGGACTTATGGTTGTTGAGATCTAGGGTGATGACGGACGGACAGACAAAACGGGGACAATAGAGCAAAAAGATGATGCAAAAATAACATAAGATAAATTTCACTACACAGAGAAATGTTAGATATGTCATAAAATGGCCTGATCGCAGAAGGGATGGGCTAGACTTACAAAAATACACCAACAACACTTCGGAAATTCGATTTTCAATTCACGTTCGAACTCTAACGCATTTGAATATTTTTCAGTTCAACTTCCAAGTTTTTCTACTTTTTATGCGTTCTAATTTCGAAAAAAAAAAGGGGGGGGGGGCATTTACAGTCTTATCCAAGTTGCTCAAACACTAATTACGTCACTGGTGAAGTGGTAAATACTGCTGTTAACATTCTCACACTTCCCACACCGGAATTAAAGTCTTGTAAGCATGTGACAAACTGAATTGAGCATAAGTAAAATTGAAGTAAATGTGATGCAGTTGTAGGCTTAATAACCACTAATATATATTATATAGGGTAAATCGTCGTAAACCACTAATATATATATATATATGGGGTAAATGGTCGTAAACCACTAATATATATTATATAGGGTAAATGGTCGTAAACCACTAATATATATATATATAGGGTAAATAGTCGTAAACCACTAATATATATATATATATATATATATATATATATATATATATATATATATATATGGGGTAAATGGTCGTAAACCACTAATATATATATATGGGGTAAATGGTCGTAAACCACTAATATATATATATATCGGGTAAATGGTCGTAAACCACTAATATATATATATATATATATATATATATATATATATATATATATATCGGGTAAATGGTCGTAAACCACTAATATATATATATCGGGTAAATGGTCGTAAACCACTAATATATATATGAGGTGAATGGTCGTAAACCACTAATATATATTATATAGGGTAAATGGTCGTAAACCACTAATATATATATATAGGGTAAATGGTCGTAAACCACTAATATATATTATATAGGGTAAATGGTCGTAAACCACTAAAATAATATAGGGTAAATGGTCGTATCTGACAAGTAATATTTCGATCTTTTTTTTAAGGGCATACATTCATATATATTTCGTCCTTGCTTAAATCATAGAAATCATTGATTGACAAAATCACTGATTGACTTAATCACTCTTGTATTCAGCTTTGATTTCCAGACTTATTGAGTTTAAAACTTTGTGCGATGACTTTGACTATTTAACACCAGTCGTTATTTTAAAGTTACTGGAATAATACCAGTTATACTGAAAGCCCTTAAAATATCTTGTGTCAATAACTTTCAATCCTAATTCTAACTGTACAATAGTTTGTGTGCATTACTTTTAATTTTAGTCAACTTAAATATAACGATATCATTATGATTGTATTTGAAATCAAACACAAAGTAACTTTAAATACTAAAAGTAGCTGCAATAAGTTAAAGAATACTTCAATGATAACACAAGATATAACTTTCAAATACATGATTTAATAGATCATTGATGTTAAGATGACATAAAAATAGGCGTCTCCGTTGGAGGACACCACCTGTAGTTCAGGTCAGGGTCACATTTAACAGAAGGGCTGGCATTAGGAGTGATGGACCTGGAACAAATGGATTGAGTTTTTATATGAACTAATATCAACTACATGGAAGGCCTACTTAAAATTGAATGTGTGGCCGCTTCACGCAGCCTAACGAGTTGTACTTGGCTCACAGGCCGTAGTTTGCCAATGTCTGGTATAATGTACCTGGCTCACAGGCCATAGTTTGCCCATGTCTGGTATAATGTACTTGGCTCACAGGCCGTAGTTTGCCCATGTCTGGTATAATGTACCTGGCTCACAGGCCGTAGTTTGCCCATGTCTGGTATAATGTACCTGGCTCAAAGGCCGTAGTTTGCCCATGTCTAGTATAATGTACCTGGCTCACAGGCCGTAGTTTGCCCATGTCTGGTATAATGTACCTGGCTCACAGGCCGTAGTTTGCCCATGTCTGGTATAATGTACCTGGCTCACAGGCCGTAGTTTGCCCATGTCTGGTATAATGTACCTGCCTCACAGGCCGTAGTTTGCCCATGTCTGGTATAATGTACCTGGCTCACAGGCCATAGTTATGTCTGGTATAATGTACCTGGCTCACAGGCCGTAGTTTGCCCATGTCTGGTATAATGTACCTGGCTCACAGGCCGTAGTTTTCCCATGTCTGGTATAATGTACCTGGCTCACAGGCCATAGTTTGCCCATGTCTGGTATAATGTACCTGGCTCACATGCCGTAGTTTGCCCATGTCTGGTATAATGTACCTGGCTCACAGGCCGTAGTTTGCCCATGTCTGGTATAATGTACCTGGCTGACAGGCCATAGTTATGTCTGGTATAATGTACCTGGCTCACAGGCCGTAGTTATGTCTGGTATAATGTACCTGGCTCACAGGCCGTAGTTATGTCTGGTATAATGTACCTGGCTCACAGGCCGTAGTTTGCCCATGTCTGGTATAATGTACCTGGCTCACAGGCCGTAGTTATGTCTGGTATAATGTACCTGGCTCACAGGCCGTAGTTTGCCCATGTCTGGTATAATGTACCTGGCTCACAGGCCGTAGTTATGTCTGGTATAATGTACCTGGCTCACAGGCCGTAGTTTGCCCATGTCTGGTATAATGTACCTGGCTCACAGGCCGTAGTTTGCCCATGTCTGGTATAATGTACCTGGCTCACAGGCCGTAGTTTGCCCATGTCTGGTATAATGTACCTGGCTCACAGGCCATAGTTATGCCTGGTATAATGTACCTGGCTCACAGGCCGTAGTTTGCCCATGTCTGGTATAATGTACCTGGCTAACAGGCCCTAGTTTGCCCATGTCTAAACGTTGAATGGAAGTCTACTAAAAAGTATACTTTCATTCAAATGAAACCCGTGCAATATTAAAAAAAATATATTTAATGTAAGAAGATAAGCGAGTTAGAGTGTGTGTGTGGGGGGGGGGGGTGGTGGTGGTGGGGGGTGGGTAGTAATGTATTGTGTGTCCTACTTTCCCTGGTCGCCTGTTAATCTCGTTAGGGCCACTACATCATGAACTTTGACCTTTTTACGACCCTCGAAGCTCATTTGTTCGCGGAGTTATTTAGTTTGGTCACCCACCAATACTTTTGTATTATAGAAAATGTCATAAATATTTTACAGGAAAAAGCTAATTAATATGACATTGATCTAACATTAATGGTAAATATGATTGAATTGTAATCAAAACCTCTCTCCATCATTCATGACCTATATTTTTTTTTAGAACCGATGCAATTATTAATAAAGTATGTATAAAACGGGAAAAAAACAACAACTTAAAATTAGATTTAAAAAAAAAAGAAAAAGAAAGACAAAGTGTCAACAATGTTACGATAACTGTTTCTTAGTTCTTCAAAAGGTCCCAATGTCGAATTCTAAATTGTTAAATTTTTGGTTCACTTAGATTTGGAGGTATTAAGCTTTCCTCTAACCAAAGCGAATTTCGCGTATCTAGGTAGCTCGCGAAATTCGCCCCTCTTTCGCGGCAATGTATTTATATGGAGATGCTCAAACCGCGTAGAATTTCCGCGGCGGTGCAGAGAAATTTCGCGGCATCGCTTCTTTCAGAGTTTTTTCGCGTTTCGCGAGTGTAAACAATCCAAAATGGCTGCCTAGAAACATCGACTCAAATGAAAATCATGGTTGAAATTGATATAAATGTCTTAAAATTAACAAACAAGACTTACATTTATATAAAGCAACTTGAATTATATCAGATTATACCAAAAAGTAAGTGTTTTTTTCACTTTTTACTTGTAAAATACCATAACTGTAGAAAATATATCATAAGAAGAAAATGTCTGCCGACGTCTTCAAATAAACAAAAAGAAAATTAAAAAAATCATCATATCCGGTCGGCTGACGCCTACGTTCGCTTCGCTTAGGTGTAGCGAGGGTTTTTCGCGCTTTGAAAAATCTCACGTGAGAAATAGCGCAGCGGTACGCTTCGCTTTGGTTAGAGGAAAGTTTTACTGTACAATATTTTATTACTATACACAACTACAAGCTGATTTTACTTCAAATGACAAAAACCTTTCATACTACACAATTTAACGAAAACTTTAAAAAATAGGATTCTATTAAAATTTAGATTTTAGATCATTTACTAACTAATATGAAGTAATATTTAGTCCCGCATAATATAGCAGCCCACTATTTTAATTTGAATCTATTGGCTGTCGTTTGTATTTTTAAAAATAATTTTGCTTGGGAATTAACGATCCGGATTTCAGGAGTGGATAATGATATTCTTTCGGATTTACACGATAAATCAACTCTTAAAATGATTCGTATAAATTTAAAATGATTCAAATGATAAATTTAGTCTAAAAACAATTCAAATTATTCATTTAATCTGAAAATAATTAAAAAATTTCAATTAGAGACAGGAAAAACACACGTTTGATATAACTTTGAATATTGTATTATCGATACCATTTTATTCAATCTATGACAGTCAGAATATTGTAGTATTGATAACATTTTATTCCATCTATGACAGTCAGAATATTGTATTATTGATAACATTTTATTAAATCTATGACAGTCAGAATATTGAATTATTGATACCATTTTATTCAATCTATGACAGTCAGAATATTGTAGTATTGATACCATTTTATTCAATCTATGACAGTCAGAATATTGTAGTATTGATAACATTTTATTCAATCGTTGATAGTCAGAATATTGTAGTATTGATAATTTTATTCAATCTATGACAGTCAGTTTTTCTTACTAGGTATGTTGTATGCCTCAATGAGCCTGCATGATTCAATATGGCGCGTGTCCCGTATGCCGTTATGATTCAACTCGACACACCCTCTGATGATACTATTGACTTTCTGTACAATCTGTCCAATACCCACGGGATAACACAAAGCAACATGAAGAGGGAGTCAACTCAATTTGGCCGCAGTAATTAATAAGTCAGAATCCCATCGTATTGAACTATACGACATATACTGTGAAGTACAACTCATTATTGAAATATACAACATATACTGTAAAGTACAACTCATTATTGAACTATACAACATATACTGTGAAATACAACTCATTATTGAACTATACAACATATACTGTAAAGTACAACTCATTATTGAACTATACAACATATACTGTAAAGTACAACTCATTATTGAACTATACAACATATACTGTAAAGTAAAACTCATTATTGAAATAAACAACATATACTGTAAAGTACAACTCATTATTGAACTATACAACATATACTGTAAAGTACAACTCATTATTGAACTATACAACATATACTGTAAAGTACAACTCATTATTGAACTATACAACATATACTGTGAAGTACAACTCATTATTGAACTATACAACATATACTGTGAAGTACAACTCATTATTGAACTATACAACATATGCTGTAAAGTACAACTCATTATTGAACTATACAACATATACTGTGAAGTACAACTCATTATTGAACTATACAACATATACTGTGAAGTACAACTCATTATTGAACTATACAACATATACTGTGAAGTACAACTCATTATTGAACTATACAACACATACTGTGAAGTACAACTCATTATTGAACTATACAACACATACTGTGAAGTACAACTCATTATTGAACTATACAACACATACTGTGAAGTACAACTCATTATTGAACTATACAACACATACTGTGAAGTACAACTCATTATTGAACTATACAACACATACTGTAAAGTACAACTCATTATTGAACTATACAACATATACTGTAAAGTACAACTCATTATTGAACTATACAACATATACTGTAAAGTACAACTCATTATTGAACTATACAACATATACTGTAAAGTACAACTCATTATTGAACTATACAACATATACTGTGAAGTACAACTCATTATTGAACTATACAACATATACTGTAAAGTACAACTCATTATTGAACTATACAACATATGCTGTAAAGTACAACTCATTATAGAACTATACAACATATGCTGTAAAGTACAACTCATTATTCCATCAAACATTGTTGTATTACCAACAATATTTTACAAACCACAGACGTTGTATACAATATTGACTAGGTTAATATCGAGATGGCCTTTCTGTCAGCAAAGTGAATAAAGTTACTTTCAGTAGATTGCTATCAACAATAATCCATTCAGAGAGAGTCCTACGGGGGCCGAATTCAGATTTTTGGCACCCAGACGTCAGACCAATAGATTTCTGATACAAGCAGCAGATGTAGGCGCCGCCATTTTTTTATGACGGGAAATAATTCCAACACCATTGAAATATTTCATTCAATAAAATGGAAAAGATGTTTTTCCACAGCGCAATCTTTGTATGAACAAGTCATTTTTTTCTTCTAAATCTTTATATAGCTGCTTTATTTATTAATCTATTAAAAAAAAATGAAATACCAATCCATTTACATCATAAACACACTCTCCTGATTTGTTGTAACGCAATGGTCACAGTCTGTAATCAGTAAATTGTTTCTTTTTCTCTCCTGACTAATGTTGAGCTGCCAGTAGAATATTTCCACAATGGCCAGACAGTGAAGTTAATCTTCTAATTACTGTCGCGATGTACAACTTCTTGATAAATCAATGAAACCTATTGGCTGCTCCGCGGGGTGGTTTCAGTTCGTTGAGGTCAAGGCCACGATGGGAAGTTTTGAATTTTGAAGTAACTGATATACTTCAACCATCAGTTAGTTTGTTTGTTGTCTCTGGAGTAAAATGGTGTGATGGTAGTTTGATGGTGTGTTGGTAATGGGATGGGGGTGATGGTGGTGGGATGGGGTGGTGGTAGTAAAAAGGGGTGATTGATTTGGGAAGATGTGATTGTAGGGGAATGGGATGTTGGTAGTAGAATGGAGTGATTGTAGTAAGATGGGTTGATGGTAGTAAAATGGGGGGGGGGATGGTATTGAAATGGAGTGATTTTAGTAAGATTGGCGATAGTAGAGGAAAAGAGAGATGGTATGATAGTTGAATGTTGTGATTGCAATTAGATTAGGTAATAATTGTATGGTAGTGGGATGGTCTGATGGCAGTTAGATTGGGTAATAATTGTATGGTAGTGGGATGGTGTGATGGCAGTTAGATTGGGTAATAATTGTATGGTAGTGGGATGGTGTGATGGCAGTTAGATTGGGTAATAATTGTATGGTAGTGGGATGGTGTGATGGCAGTTAGATTGGGTAATAATTGTATGGTAGTGGGATGGTGTGTTAGATTGGGTAATAATTGTATGGTAGTGAGATGGTGTGATGGCAGTTAGATTGGGTAATAATTGTATGGTAGTGGGATGGTGTGTTAGATTGGGTAATAATTGTATAGTAGTGGGATGGTGTAATGGCAGTTAGATTGGGTAATAATTGTATGGTAGTGAGATGGTGTGATGGCAGTTAGATTGGGTAATAATTGTATGGTAGTGGGATGGTGTGTTAGATTGGGTAATAATTGTATGGTAGTGGGATGGTGTGTTAGATTGGGTAATAATTGTATGGTAGTGAGATGGTGTGATGGCAGTTAGATTGGGTAATAGTTGTATGGTAGTGGGATGGTGTGTTAGATTGGGTAATAATTGTATGGTAGTGGGATGGTGTAATGGCAGTTAGATTGGGTAATAATTGTATGGTAGTGGGATGGTCTGATGGCAGTTAGATTGGGTAATAATTGTATGGTAGTTGGATGGCAGTTAGATTGGGTAATAATTGTATGGTAGTGGGATGGTCTGATGGCAGTTAGATTAGGTAATAATTGTATGATAGTGGGATGGTCTGATGGCAGTTAGATTGGGTAATAATTGTATGGTAGTGGGATGGTGTGTTAGATTGGGTAATAATTGTATGGTAGTGGGATGGTCTGATGGCAGTTAGATTGGGTAATAGTTGTATGGTAGTGGGATGGTGTGATGGCAGTTAGATTGGGTAATAATTGTATGGTAGTGGGATGGTGTGTTAGATTGGGTAATAATTGTATGGTAGTGGGATGGTGTGTTAGATTGGGTAATAATTGTATGGTAGTGAGATGGTGTGATGGCAGTTAGATTGGGTAATAATTGTATGGTAGTGGGATGGTGTGTTAGATTGGGTAATAATTGTATAGTAGTGGGATGGTGTAATGGCAGTTAGATTGGGTAATAATTGTATGGTAGTGAGATGGTGTGATGGCAGTTAGATTGGGTAATAATTGTATGGTAGTGGGATGGTGTGTTAGATTGGGTAATAATTGTATGGTAGTGGGATGGTGTGTTAGATTGGGTAATAATTGTATGGTAGTGAGATGGTGTGATGGCAGTTAGATTGGGTAATAGTTGTATGGTAGTGGGATGGTGTGTTAGATTGGGTAATAATTGTATGGTAGTGGGATGGTGTGTTAGATTGGGTAATAATTGTATGGTAGTGGGATGGTGTAATGGCAGTTAGATTGGGTAATAATTGTATGGTAGTGGGATGGTCTGATGGCAGTTAGATTGGGTAATAATTGTATGGTAGTTGGATGGCAGTTAGATTGGGTAATAATTGTATGGTAGTGGGATGGTCTGATGGCAGTTAGATTAGGTAATAATTGTATGATAGTGGGATGGTCTGATGGCAGTTAGATTGGGTAATAATTGTATGGTAGTGGGATGGTGTGTTAGATTGGGTAATAATTGTATGGTAGTGGGATGGTCTGATGGCAGTTAGATTGGGTAATAGTTGTATGGTAGTGGGATGGTGTGATGGCAGTTAGATTGGGTAATAATTGTATGGTAGTGGGATGGTGTGTTAGATTGGGTAATAATTGTATGGTAGTGGGATGGTGTGTTAGATTGGGTAATAATTGTATGGTAGTGAGATGGTGTGATGGCAGTTAGATTGGGTAATAATTGTATGGTAGTGGGATGGTGTGTTAGATTGGGTAATAATTGTATAGTAGTGGGATGGTGTAATGGCAGTTAGATTGGGTAATAATTGTATGGTAGTGAGATGGTGTGATGGCAGTTAGATTGGGTAATAATTGTATGGTAGTGGGATGGTGTGTTAGATTGGGTAATAATTGTATGGTAGTGGGATGGTGTGTTAGATTGGGTAATAATTGTATGGTAGTGAGATGGTGTGATGGCAGTTAGATTGGGTAATAGTTGTATGGTAGTGGGATGGTGTGTTAGATTGGGTAATAATTGTATGGTAGTGGGATGGTGTGTTAGATTGGGTAATAATTGTATGGTAGTGGGATGGTGTAATGGCAGTTAGATTGGGTAATAATTGTATGGTAGTGGGATGGTCTGATGGCAGTTAGATTGGGTAATAATTGTATGGTAGTTGGATGGCAGTTAGATTGGGTAATAATTGTATGGTAGTGGGATGGTCTGATGGCAGTTAGATTAGGTAATAATTGTATGATAGTGGGATGGTCTGATGGCAGTTAGATTGGGTAATAATTGTATGGTAGTGGGATGGTGTGTTAGATTGGGTAATAATTGTATGGTAGTGGGATGGTCTGATGGCAGTTAGATTGGGTAATAGTTGTATGGTAGTGGGATGGTGTGATGGCAGTTAGATTGGGTAATAATTGTATGGTAGTGGGATGGTGTGTTAGATTGGGTAATAATTGTATGGTAGTGGGATGGTGTGTTAGATTGGGTAATAATTGTATGGTAGTGGGATGGTGTGTTAGATTGGGTAATAATTGTATAGTAGTGGGATGGTGTAAAGGCAGTTAGATTGGGTAATAATTGTATGGTAGTGGGATGGTGTGTTAGATTGGGTAATAATTGTATGGTAGTGGGATGGTGTGTTAGATTGGGTAATAATTGTATGGTAGTGAGATGGTGTGATGGCACTTAGATTGGGTAATAGTTGTATGGTAGTGGGATGGTGTGTTAGATTGGGTAATAATTGTATGGTAGTGGGATGGTGTAATGGCAGTTAGATTGGGTAATAATTGTATGGTAGTTGGATGGCAGTTAGATTGGGTAATAATTGTATGGTAGTGGGATGGTCTGATGGCAGTTAGATTAGGTAATAATTGTATGATAGTGGGATGGTCTGATGGCAGTTAGATTGGGTAATAATTGTATGGTAGTGGGATGGTGTGTTAGATTGGGTAATAATTGTATGGTAGTGGGATGGTCTGATGGCAGTTAGATTGGGTAATAGTTGTATGGTAGTGGGATGGTGAATCATTAGGCCAACGTCTGGACACTAAAGTCGAATAAAGATGGTGTGTTAGATTGGTTAATAATTGTATGGTAGTGGGATGGTGTGTGAGATTGGGTAATAAATGTATGGTAGTGGGATGGTGTGATTATAGTGGGATAAGGTAATAGCAGTGGAATAGTGTTAAATATAGTAGCATAATTTGTGATGCAGGTGGGATGGGGTGATGCTATATTAGTGGTATGGGTTGATGGTAGTAGGATGGGGTGCAAGTAGTGGAATGGGTTGATGAAAGTGGGATGTTGTGATGGTAGTGTTATGGGGTGTTCGTTGTAAGATAGGGTGTTGATAGTAGAATGGGAGTTAAGGCATGGATGTGGTTATGATATTTAAAATGGTGTGATGATATTTTAAATTGAATGATAAAAATGTGAAATGTGGAGGGATGATATGTTTGTATGGCAGTGAGATGGTGTTTAACTGGTGGCATAGGTGATGGCAGTGGGATGGTGTTTAACTGGTGGCATAGGTGATGGCAGTGGGATGGTGTTTAACTGGTGGCATAGGTGATGGCAGTGGGATGGTGTTTAACTGGTAGCATAGGTGATGGCAGTGGGATGGTGTTTAACTGGTAGCATAGGTGATGGCAGTGGGATGGTGTTTAACTGGTAGCATAGGTGATGGCAGTGGGATGGTGTTTAACTGGTAGCATAGGTGATGGCAGTGGGATGGTGTTTAACTGGTAGCATAGGTGATGGCAGTGGGATGGTGTTTAACTGGTAGCATAGGTGATGGCAGTGGGATGGTGTTTAACTGGTAGCATAGGTGATGGCAGTGGGATGGTGTTTAACTGGTAGCATAGGTGATGGCAGTGGGATGGTGTTTAACTGGTAGCATAGGTGATGGCAGTGGGATGGTGTTTAACTGGTAGCATAGGTGATGGCAGTGGGATGGTGTTTAACTGGTAGCATAGGTGATGGCAGTGGGATGGTGTTTAACTGGTAGCATAGGTGATGGCAGTGGGGTGGTGTTTAACTGGTAGCATAGGTGATGGCAGTGGGATGGTGTTTAACTGGTACCATAGGTGATGGCAGTGGGATGGTGTTTAACTGGTAGCATAGGTGATGGCAGTGGGATGGTGTTTAACTGGTAGCATAGGTGATGTCAGTGAGATGGTGTTTAACTAGTAGCATAGGTGATGGGTGTGGGATGGTGTTTACATAGAAGCATAGGTGATGGCAGTAGGATGGTGTTTAACTGGTAGCATAGGTGATGGCAGTGGGATGGTGTTTAACTAGTAGCATAGGTGATGGCAGTGGGATGAGGTGATGGGAATGGCGTGGGTGATTTTAGTAAGATGGAGGTGATGGTAGTAAGTGGTGGATGTTGTAGGATGGAGTGATGGTAGTGATGAAAGAAATATGTGATGGTAGTGATGTACTGCGGCTGTATATGGTGATGGTAGTTTGATTTGGTTGTACTATGAGGTGGTGGTAGTATGGTGTGATGATAGTAAAAGGTTGGTGGCTGTCAGCGATGATGGTAATATGGTGTGATGGTAGTATGTGAAGATGTTTGTATAGTGTGATGCTAGAACGCAGCGATAATATTATGGGGGGGGGGAATTGTATTAATATTATTTATTACACCAATCTTTTTAAAGACTTATTTAAAAACACTATTTTTATACAATGTATTTAAGTTTTAAATTAAAGCCTTCTCGTTTATGTGTGATATAGCCATCAAGTTGTTATTCAAACATATATATTTATCCTTCAATCTTAATATTTTTCTTATTCGTAATCCAACGAATTCATTCTATTTTTAACGCTGATGTTTAAGAGACAGTGCTTTACAATGTTTCTTTGTATACGACATAGGCATAAATATGTATTAGTTTATGCAAATTTTTACATATTTTTGTAAATACAGTATAGTGTAAGAATATATCTTTGTATATGTAAGGTACGTCTGTATCTTTATATATTGAGGGTATGAATATATCTGTGTAAATATAGGGTAAACATGAATATTTCGATATGGAGTAAGAATATATCTCTACTAGTTGCAAGTACCCGGCTTTGCCCGGGTTTAAAATAAGGTTTTCTGTCTACCTTCTGTTTTCTCCCTACCCCCTCTCTCCCTTCCTCTCTCTCTCTCCCTCCCTCCCTCCCCTCTCTCCCTTTCCCTCCCTCCCTCCCTTTCCCTCCCTCCCTATCCCTCCCTCTCTTCCATCTCTCTCCCACTTATAAGACGCATTTGTTGTCTGTCTGTCTGTCTGTTCCCTCATAACTCAAGATCCAGACAACCATAAAACGTGAAATTTGTTACACATACACATAATTACATGGGAAAGGTTATAGGACAGGTTTCGTTTCATCTGGATGGGTAGTTTAATTGTAATTAATTTTTTTAATTTTAGTATTTTACTATATTAAAGTAATTTCGACGGCGCCATAAATAAAATTCCTCTGTGACGTCATTTCCCGATGATCGAATAGAACTTGCGCGCTGGTGCTGTATTGTATCTTTGTGCTGCAAAGAAGGGAGGGAGAGAGGGGTTAGGGAGGGAGAGAGGGGAGGGAAGGAGAGAGGGAGAGAGAGGATGGGAGAAATGGGAGGAAGAGATAAAGAGAGAGAGAGGGGGCAGGGAGGGAGAGAGGGAAGGAGGAAGGGGGAAAGAGGGAGGGAGGGGGATGGACAGGGGGAAAGAAGGAGGGGCAGAGGGGAGATGGGAGAGGGAGGGTGGGAGGGAGAGAAATGGGAGAGAGAGGGAGGGAGAGGGAGGGAGAAGGAGGGAACGAGAAAGGGAGGGAGGGAAAGGGAGGGAGGGAGAGAGAGAGGAAGGGAGAGAGGGGGTAGGGAGAAAACAGAAGGAAAACAGAAATGCTTATTTTAAACCCGGGCAAAGCCGGGTACTTGCAACTAGTATTTGTATAAACAAGGTCTAAATGTTTATTTGTATATGGCTAAGGGGCATCTATGTACCTTAGGGTGGTGCTTAGGAACCACTAAAAATTAAAACCTTGATTTCTTTAGGTCTCACCCTTTTAAATTGTTCCTTTGGATGTAGAAACATCTAGAAAAAAATGGTGCTGATATCTTAATATTTAGAGGTAGCTCAATGAAGCCAAAGTTTAGGTAAGCCACGTTCAACAAGTAAACAGATCACGCTTTTGGAATTTTTGGCTTTTTTGATCAAAGATAGTTTCTCAAACACAACATTAAACAGTAGAATGAATTATTAAACAAGCACAAACAATCCTGCATCTACAATATTCTACCTGTAATTATAGTTCAATGTTATCAGTCCGATAAGAAATCATTTTGACAATGTCTGTTTCTTAGTGTCTTGATAGGATTGTCGATACCGTTGAACAGTCTGCAGCAGGAACTGAAGTTGCTCCTCATCTCTGGTGAGGATTCCACTGTACTCTTGAATCAGTTCTACATCCCTCTCTGCATGGTCGTTGACAACCTAAATCTGCCGAACGGTCTCCAAAGATCGCCGATAATCTTCATGGTTGGTCCACTCATCTGGGTCAGCATCCAGGAATCCAGTCTGTAGCTCCATCATGTCAAAGAATCTCTTAGACTTTGGCGACACGAAGTCCTCAAGCCTCCTGTTGTTGAAGGATTCCAAATCAACAAAGATTAGCTTGATGTCCTCTGGCTCCTCATTACCGCTTTCATTCATGGAATTTTCCATGCGTCTTTTTGTTTCCACCGATACCTGATCATCGAAGAATGCCAACCCAACCAATTCAGGGGACGGGTACCAGAGGTGCTTTGAAAACTTGTTGGATGCAGCACTGGCAACAGCTCTGTTGATTCCGGAGTAGCTGAGAATTGATTGGAGCAACAGCATATCACTGTATGGAGCAGCGGCTGCCTGATTAGCCGTGAACCAGGCTCTCATGTAGTCACGTACAATAAAGATGCACAGCTCTTGAAGACCTCTCTCTTCCTTGGTTGTCCAGTCTGAATTGCCTTTGAACATCCATATCTTCAGGCTGTACAGAACCTTCCACATCCAGCGAGCATGGTGCGTTGCTCCAGGAGCAATGAAGTGCACTCCTCTTTCAGGCACGACCCCAAGAAATAGCAGAGCAAGTTCCAGGAACTCTCGATAATCATCTCTTGGCTGCTGCTCTTGAATATGCTTCTGAGCAAATTCAATCAGAGAGTAGCGCGCATCTTCTAGCGAAGTAGACACGTCTGAATTTGTCAGTGATGTTTCATAGTTTGCTCTGTCAATAAACTGCCAATGATCCTTGAAGCCTTTGAATAGCAGAACTTCAGGAGATGAAGTGGCACCTAGACAGACTTGGAAGACTGCGCCCAGAATCAGTTTCATAATGTGATGTTTGCAAGCAAGTGATAGATGACCTCGCTGAAGTTTTTGCTCCAGCAGGATGCAGGTACCACTAATCCGACCAGTGTTGGAACTAGTAGTATCAAAGCACATGCCTCTGATCTTGTCACTAACACCCCAGTCTTGCAGAGCTTGAAAGACAGCTCCGGCCTGTGCAGCACCAGTTCCGGAAGGCAGTTTCGCATCAGTTAACAACTGTGATGCTCCTTTCCCAGAAACAATTACAGGAAGTCTGTCGATGCATTCTTTATTTGAGAGATCCGGAATCAACTTTCCATCCCAATGCACAACCATAGGATAATCAGTTTGGCACGTTGCCAATAGTTTCTAGGTGGTGTAGGTAGGCCTATACTGTGTTGCTAATAGTTTCTTTGTCTAGGCCTACTAGGCCTGCTGTGTATTAAATTACCACTTTCAGGCCTATTTACATGTTTTATATGCTTAGTACTGCAGTGTAGGACAATCCACATAACTTGAAATAATATTATACAGTGTTATACACACAACAACAGTGCAGTACACTATGTATTTTCATCACGGTCCAATACACCTAAACTTTGACGCCATTGAGCTACCAGTAAATATAAACTGAATACCTTAATATTTTATTTTAAGAGTTTCTATATATAAACGAACAAAAATAGGGGGTGAGAGTAGAGATTTTTGAAAGTTCGTTTCTAAGTACCACCCTAATGTACCTGTTTACATATATAGGACTATATTAAATTGCGTTACTTTATTTCGCTCTAACAACGGCTGCAGATGGCTATCATGTGAACAGATCAATACATCATCAATGTCTTTGGTAACATGTCTGTAACGGACGTCATTAGCCCAGGAGTTAGCATAATTGGCCATTTCTAATTGTTTTGTACCACACAGCCTGGGTCCAGCCTCGCGCGACATCCGGTGGATGGCTGTCACAATGTTGTGTCTGGCCTTCTATCACGTGTTAACACTGCTGTCACAGCTGACAGATTAACAGAGACGCTGTTGACAGTTAATTTACTACTGTCATCTCAGTCAATACTTAAGTTGGCATATGAGTGCTGGCCGAGTCTGAGGACACGCCATAGCTGTGAATGTCTTACACAGAATGTAGACATTGGAATGTCCTAGACAGAATGTAGACATCAGAGTCTGTGTACACGCCCTATTTACACTTGTGAGTGTCCTAGAAAGAATGTAGATATCAGAGTCTGTGTACACGACCTAGTTACACTTGTGAATGTCCTAGACAGAATGTAGATATCAGAGTCTGTGAACACGCCGTAGTTACACTTGTGAATGTCCTAGACAGAATGTAGATATCAGAGTCTGTGTACACGCCCTAGTTACACTTGTGAGTGTCCTAGACAGAATGTAGATATCAGAGTCTGTGTACACGCCCTAGTTACACTTGTGAATGTCCTAGTCAGAATGTAGATATCAGAGTCTGTGTACACGACCTAGTTACACTTGTGAATGTCCTAGACAGAATGTAGATATCAGAGTCAGTGTACACGCCGGAGTTACACTTGTGAATGTCCTAGACAGAATGTAGATATCAGAGTCTGTGTACACGCCCTAGTTACACTTGTGAATGTCCTAGACAGAATGTAGATATCAGAGTCTGTGTACACTCCCTAGTTACACTTGTGAGTGTCCTAGACAGAATGTAGATATCAGAGTCTGTGTACACGACCTAGTTACACTTGTGAATGTCCTAGACATAATGTAAACTGAAAAATTGACATCAGATCTGTTCTTAGGTCTTTAAGGGCCAAATGCAGAGACTTCCAGAAATATTTGGTGGCCCTAGATAAAACTGCCTATTGGTGTGTGTTCGTGTGTGTGTAACAAGTATAATATGAACTAATAGTTACATAGTTTGTCTATCAAAATTAACGTGTCTCGTTATTGAAACAAAACTGCCCCCAATAGTGGTTACACATTCATTACACTATATAGGATCAAGAGGCAACTTACACTTAACGTGGACTGCTTTGGTAAATTCTAGTGATAATCTTAATGACCAGTTTCTCTGTAAAGTCGAGACGTCTTCGGTAGTGTCTAGTGTAAAGTTGTAATGTTTTAGAAACATAGACAATAACGTTATATATCTTCTGTTACGGGTGACTCGGTAACTCATGCTGTAAGACAACGGTTTAAATCCAAGCGAAATCATTCACCCACCGGTAGTGCTTTCGTAGCCATTACACCCTGGACTATAATGTTGGGGAAGAAAAGTGCACTACAAAAAAACCGTCCCACTAATGATTTGATAGATAAACATCTCAATCTGACTGGCACTTTAATACAAATATTCTTCAATTATATACATGAGACCTGAAGAACATGCTATGGTTTACACTTCTTGTTTAACTCTTTCATTATCTTTATATGTCTTTACCTCAAAGCTCATCGGACATTTTTTTGTTGATATGTTTACTTCCGCCTTGATTTTCTGTCAACATATTTACTTTTTTTTTCCATAGAAACATTTGGAATCAACCCGTATAGTTTTAAAATAAAACAACAACTAAACAACAACAATTCAAAATTGTAAATGGCATAAAGAATCTCATGAATGTCTAAGGCAGCCAACAAAGACCTTCATAAGCGTAGGTTTACTATATGACAGTTCGGGCTCACTTACAAGGTTCTAATTTTTGTCAAATCTGATGGTCTAAAATCTGAATCCAATATATCTAATACATATGACATATATGCAATCATGTTGATTATGTATTAACACTGAGACATCAAGGGCTCGATAGGAGCAATTTCCCACAAAACCTGCCATCTTGTTTGATCACAAAATATTTAATGTTCATTACATTAAACACTGGAAACATTACATCAAACACTGTTAACATTACATTAGACACTGGAAACATTACATCAAACATTGTTAACATTACATTAGACACTGGAAACATTACATCAAACACTGTTAACATTACATTAGACACTGGAAACATTACATCAAACACTGTTAACATTACATTAGACACTGGAAACATTACATCAAACACTGTTAACATTACATTAGACACTGGAAACATTACATCAAACACTGTTAACATTACATTAGACACTGGAAACATTACATCAAACACTGTTAACATTACATTAAACACTGGAAAGATAACAAGTTGTCAATTTTCTCATCAAGCACTAGTCAGACATTGAATATGATAGTACAAAAAATGACCTTATCTCAATCCTATTATCTTTCAAATCTGAAGCTGCTCTTCTGCCCAGTCAGTTGTTAAGGACAAATGGTAAGACAATAATGTACAAGATGAGGGGTGGGTGGGTGGGTGGGGGGGGGGGGGTCCTATCAAGACCAATCAATATCGCCACAAATCTGTTTGATGACGAATTGTTTATTGGTGTTCATTTCCACAAGACGTGTATGTGATTTTTACCAGACACCAGCGCCCGCTGTGTGTGAATTGACACAATCATTGCTTGTTGCGAACTAACACAATCATTGCCTGTCTCATTGGAAACGGACGATTTTCAGACTGGGGGGGGGGGGTGAATTTCTTCCTTGAATCGATATTCCACTTCACGGCGATTCTAGACTTTCAAGTAATGGTGATCGGAGTAGGGGAAGTGTACTGAGATGGGCTATTCAGGACAAATGACCAGCAAGGTCAGAAGTGACAACAGAAGAGGACGATCAAAGTCTAGTAGGATTTCCGAAAACAGAACTGATAGATGGAGAGCTTTAGGGCGATCAGGGATTCCCCCTCCCCCTTTCTTCTTCCCAACGTTGAAGATCAAACAACAACTAGTAACAGGAGATCTGAAATAAACAAACACGACCTTTCTTTAAATACATCTATACATAAAGTTGTTTTTTAAATGTACAGTTTATATTCAGGTTAATATAAGTTCTGGAATATGGCAAACAATTTCTGATGAGACACAATTTGTTGCGTTCTGACTTTGCTTTTTAAAACACTGGGAAAAATTTATTCTGTCTTTGTACATTTTTTTTAAATGCTCCACTGATTTTTTTAATGTGTTATATGTTATAGATGAATGAGAATTACTGGAAGCTGCATCTATTCTGCCTCGTTTTGAACTAGTATTCAGTACAAACTAAAATATTTTGATTTATTTAATATGAATTTCGATTCTAAGTGGATGTGGACCGTACAGGCAGTGGCACCGAGAGCCAACGCGGGCCCCAGGGCAGGACATCATTGCGGGCCCCTTAATAAACAATGAGTCGTGAAAAAATTTACATGGTCGGGGCTGCCACCTTAATGCCCCCTTACAGATGCGGGCCCCCTGGCAATGACCCCCCTGCCCCCTCTCGGCGGCCCTGCGTACAGGCACGAGAGGACGTGTCCTATCTACACAAGAGGACGTGCCCCATCTACACAAGAGGACGTGTCATATCTACACAAGAGGACGTGCCACATCTACACAAGAGGACGTGTCATATCTACACAAGAGGACGTGCCACATCTACACAAGAGGACGTGTCCTATCTACACAAGAGGACGTGCCATATCTACACAACAGGACGTGCCACATCTACAGAAGAGGACGTGTCATATCTACACAAGAGGACGTGCCACATCTACACAACAGGACGTGCCACATCTACAGAAGAGGACGTGCCATATCTACACAACAGGACGTGCCACATCTACACAAGAGGACGTGTCCTATCTACACAAGAGGACGTGCCATATCTACACAACAGGACGTGCCACATCTACAGAAGAGGACGTGTCATATCTACACAAGAGGACGTGCCACATCTACACAACAGGACGTGCCACATCTACAGAAGAGGACGTGCCATATCTACACAACAGGACGTGCCACATCTACAGAAGAGGACGTGTCATATCTACACAAGAGGACGTGCCACATCTACACAAGAGGACGTGCCCCATCTACACAAGAGGACGTGCCACATCTACACAACAGGACGTGCCACATCTACACAAGAGGACGTGCCACATCTACACAACAGGACATGCCACATCTACAGAAAAGGACGTGCCACATCTACACAACAGGACGTGCCACATCTACAGAAGAGGACGTGCCACATCTACACAACAGGACGTGCCACATCTACAGAAGAGGACGTGTCATATCTACACAAGAGGACGTGCCACATCTACAGAAGAGGACGTGTCATATCTACACAAGAGGACGTGCCCCATCTACACAAGAGGACATGCCATATCTACACAACAGGACGTGCCACATCTACAGAAGAGGACGTGTAATATCTACACAAGAGGACGTGCCACATCTACACAAGAGGACGTGTCATATCTACACAACAGGACGTGCCACATCTTCACAACAGGACGTGCCATATCTACACAACAGGACGTGCCCCATCTACAGAAGAGGACGTGCCCCATCTACACAAGAGGACATGCCATATCTACACAACAGGACGTGCCCCACTTACACAAGAGGACATATCCTATCTACACAAGAGGACGTGCATATCTACACAACAGGACGTGCCACATCTACACAAGAGGACGTGTCATATCTACACAAGAGGATGTGCCCTATCTACACAAGAGGACATGCCCCATCTACACAAGAGGACGTATCCAATCTACCAATCTGAAAACGATGTTGCACACTCGGAAAGGCATGTATGTTCTGGACATCAAGATGACCGCCAGCAAATGTTGAGTCACCGAATCTTTTACAAAACGGATCACCATGCCCCCCCTTCCCACTGCCAAGTTATGTTATAGCTGTGTATTGTATTTGCCCCCTCATGTGTCCCCTTCTGACATCTCATGTTACCCCTCCACTAACCTATGATGGGCTTTCTTGCGCATGTTGCCCCTTCAACCCCTGCTAATGTTTAATTCTATTGACTTAAGGCTGGGATTTTTGCAACAACATTACAAGCATTAGTTGGGGCGTTATATAAAAATGAAACATTTCTGGAGCTTTTGTTAGATTGAAGTTTAGCTCTTGAATGGGACAGTCGTATTAGGTGTTTCAGTATAAGGAGGTTTAGTTCTAACTCAATGGAGGTTTAGGTCTGAACCAATGGAGGTCTGGTTCGGACTCAATAGAGGCTTAGATCTGACTCAATGGTGGTTTAGGTCTGACTCAATGGTGGTTTAACTCTGACTCAATGAGGGTTTAGCTCTGACTCAGTGGTGGTTCAGGTCTGACTCAATGGATGTTTAGCTCTGACTCAATCAAGATTTAACTCTGACTCAATGAAGGTTTAGCTCTGACTCAATGGTGGTTTAGCTCTGACAATGGTGGTTTAGGTCTGACTCAATAAACGTCTGGCTCGGACTCAATGGAGGTTTAGCTCTTACTCAATGAAGGTTTACCTCTGACTCAATTGTGGTTTATCTCTGACATTGGTGGTTTATCACTGACAATGGTGGTTTAGGTCTGACTCAATGAACGTCTAGCTCGGACTCAATGAAGGTTTAGCTCTTACTTAATGGTGGTTTAGCTCTAACTCAATGGTGGTTTAGGTCTGACTCAACGGAGGTCTATCTCGGACTTAATGGCGGTCTAGCTTGGACTCAATGGAGGTTTAACTCTGACTCAATGAAGGTTTAGCTCTGACTCAATGGTGGTTTAGGTCTGACTCAATTCAGGTTTAGGTCTGACTCAATGATGGTTTAACTTTGACTCAATGAAGGTTCATCTCTGACTCAATGGTGGTTTAGGACTGACTAAATGGCGCTTTACTCTGACTCATTGGAGGTTTAACTATGACTCAATGAAGGTTCAGCTCTGACTCAATGGTGGTTTCTGACTCAATGGTGGTTTAGGACTGACTAAATGGAGCTTTACTCTGACTCATTGGAGGTTTAGCTATGACTCAATGGAGGTTTATGTTTCTAATCAATTGTCGGGTCTGCGGGTACAGTGTTGATGAATGAATCATTAGGCCAACGTCTGGACACTAAAGTCAAATATTCGGTTAATGTGCTGAAGATAAAAGTCCAGAAAGCAAACAAATATATATCATATCTACCAATTCATTCATGTGTCCAACGGTCCTCCAGCTATGTATCGACTAGTTTCATTCTCGCATTTCCAATCTTTAGAAGTCTCCACTCTGAGTACTTCATTTCCAATCTGTAGAAGTGTCAACTCATTACTTACACAACGCATAAGTTCTATGGTTGTATTTAACGTTCTGATCTTTCCTTAAAAAGATCCATTCTAAAGCTTGTATTTTGTCATTCTAAGATTGTATTTTAGCATTCTTACGTTGTATTTTGGTATTCTAATGTTGCATTTTGCCATTCTAATGTTGTATTTTGCCATTCTAAGGTTGTTCGAAGTCTGAAATATTTGTTCCTATCGTGGCTCTGCTGGCTCCTAATGAGCTCAAGACAATAATTTTATTCGCATGAATTCTTCATAGTTATTTGACCTGCCTAAATGGCTAATACTACATTTAGCACAATTCATGTGACACAAGTATCGATATAAATATGTAGACCATGCATACATATGGTAGCATCATAAATAACAATGAGTAACAGTCCTGACAAAGAACCTTTGAAGGTGGCAGAATAACACCGTTGCCTACTTTTGCCTCTGCGCAACACAGGTATTAGATATAACTGTAAACAATTCCGAGAAAATGCATATACAATATATCTAAATGTGCCCACCTGTCTAGCACCCTCCCCCCCTCGTAGGAAAAGGGGGGGGGGGAGGCTAAAAAAACATCTTTCGTTTTAGTGTTGAATTTCACTATGTAAACATTTTTAGAAGTCAAAGAAAACGTCATTTAGTGTTGCAATATTGAAGTTTTAATCTAATAATTGGAAAGTAATTTGTTTCATAACATGTGGTTCAGTGGGATTTTGAAACTTAAGATGGACTTTTCTCAAATCTGGGTTGATCAATATGGTTATACTGCTTCTATATACACCACTCGGCTACCAAATTTTTTTTTTTTTACATAATCTAATTTTAAAACACTTTTTTGAAAAGTTCTATATTCAACATTTCTTAATCACACATATCATATTTTAAATGAATAATATTTTAATTTTTGAAAATTAATTTTTCAAGATGCCCACCGGACATCCGACAATAAGTAATTACAGGAAAGAACAAATATTTAAGTCAATGCAAATTTTATATTGTGGTAACATTTCATTTTATTCAGATTGAAAACAAAAAAGTGTATTTTCATCCAGACGCTCCCCCCCCCCCCTTTCCTAATTTAAAAAGGGTAACATCAATAAAAACATGAAAACACAAAACCATAAAAAAAAAAATCAGATTCTTTTATTTCACTCGCATTTCACATTTTTACACACTTGTTTACATTTTCACAGACTGCCAAATAAGTCACATTAAATCTTGTACTGTAGCGCCGAGACAACCTGAGAAGAGAAACACCCTAAAGTAGCATCTAGGCTGATGCCCACAGATAATGAAGGTGAAGATTTGTCGAAGAATACAAATAAAGATTAGGATCATACTTTTGGCCAATAATCTTGGCTACTACTTTTGGCCAAACAATATTTTGCTAATAACCTAGGACAATGTGTGGCTTATGGATCAGCTGCTCAGTTTTCATAACGAAGACGAATTATTTGTCTTTCTCTGAACACATAATTCATAATATTCTATTTAGTTTTAGTCTATAAAAAGTTTTATTATTTATTAAGTTATGATTAACATTATCAGCCTCCATTACATTATTGCTACAAGTTATGATTAACATTATCAGCCTCCATTACATTACAGCTATAAGTTATGATTAACATTATCAGCCTCCATTACATTATTGCTACAAGTTATGATTAACATTATCAGCCTCCATTACATTATTGCTACAAGTTATGATTAACATTATCAGCCTCCATCGCGAAACGTTGGTGCATAAAGTTCAACCAAACAAAATCGCCATATTGTTTAAATACATAAAGTAATTCATTCGATGGAGTTAACACCCATTAAACACCCACCCATGAATATGCAGGAAATGTAGATGTTCTAATTTGACAACCTGACAACCCATATGTCAACAGTTACCAATTACAAAATATGTCACCAATTAGCTAACTACCTTGTTTTATCGTCTTCAGGTGGGTCTCAGTGGTTCTCACATAAACACAGCCAATTGAAACCCCTTCCCTCCCTGAGGCTCTTTATCCGAAGTTGATCTTGTAAAAGCAAGGCGATCCAACAACGTTTTTGTTTTTCATTTGAGATTCGCCGTCCTGCTGAATGCAATAATAAGAGAAATTCCAGAACCGCCGCTTGCAGGTGGAACAAACAACTTGGCTGTAATCAAGAGATCAGTTCAGGTGCATGAACTATCACAAGAAAAACTCCAGACTATCTCTACTATCTCCTAGCTTATCTCAGTCCGGCCAAAAACTGTTATTCATTTCAATGTTTGCTTTTCTTACTTAACTTTTTTTTTTAATACAGACTGGTTCGTCGTGTTACGAAAACCTGGCCAATGTTGTCAAATAGGAAGTCATGGAGTGCATAGAGATTGTCAGTGATGTGGAAACTTCTCCTCTTGATGCCAGCCTGTACGGTATTTTACAAAAATTGTATATTTACTGACACTGATACACCATGTTGATATTGAGCTATGTCTTAATTTGGAATATAATGGAGTAGGACTAAACAAGACAAGAGGTCGTTATATGATGCATCATTCTCCGAGTACAACTGATATGCATGATGTCATTATGAGGAAGTGACGTAAATACACATTAATGGTGCCAGGGGCGGAATCCTAACAACATTGCCCCATTTTCAATGCCAAAAAACTATTAAAGTGATGAAAATGCCCCCCCCCCTCTTACTACTGGCAATGACTGAGCCGCCTGGGTCGGACTGTCCCCTCCACCCCTCTTTAGTTACGACCATGATATGAAGTCTTCTGCTTATCTCAGTTATTCACGTAAATATCGACTATTGATTTTATTTGTAATGCAAGTCACCTTAAATTTCTGAAAGAAGTGAGATAACTTTTCAATGTTTCAACCCATGGTTAGATCCACACTTCTGTTGAATACAATTTATTTATTTTATGTGTGAGATATGAGTTGAGTCATGAAACATATTTTTTAAGGAAGGAGTTGACATTGCATAAATTCTCAATATTAGGGTAACGAAGGATTTATCAATCTACGCTATTAGCATGGGCGTCGCTAGGAATTTTTCCAGGTGGGGGCAAAAATTTTCAGGGGGGGGGGGCAAATAACAACTTTATGAAATTTTTTTTAAATGTAAGGGGGGGGGGGCAAATGCCCCCCTCTTATATGAGATTTTTTCACAATGTAGGGGGGGGGCAAATGTCCCCCCCCCCTTTGCCCCACCATGAATACGCCCATGGCTATTAGTATTAAAATTGTAAAAAAAATATTCCTAGGTGTTGTTTTTGTGTGACTGTACATTTTTAAGTGCATTAATAAAATTCAAATGTTCAAAATAACAAAAAATGGTCGTCCCAGTTTAACTTTATCTTCAACTCGATAAACGAAATGAGGTTCATTAGTTTTATGAGCCTTTTGCTGAACAACTTCTTTGATCACACACACAGATGATATCTCAGTTATGGTGGGAAGTAAAACTAACGTTGATTTGTCCCAGTTCTGCTGCTTCAAAGATGCATGTTTATTTTTAAATTTGATATAACGCAGTTGACTTAAAAGTTTTCTAAAATTATACATTAGCTAGAATATTACATGAGTCATTGTTTTATTATCTTACACCGAACAATTTATTCTGAGATTTTATAATCACGTGACCTAAATATTTTGAGGGGGGGGCTTTCCAAAACCGCTATTATCTCATCATAATCCCATCATTATCCCCATCAGTATCCCATCGTAATCCCATCATTATCCCAACATTATCGCATCATTATGCTCATTATTATCCCATCATTATCCCAACATTATCACATCATTATGCTCATTATTATCACATCGTTATGTTCATCATTATCCCATCATTATCCCATCATTATCCCATCATTATCCCATCATTACCCCATCATTATCACATCATTATCACATCATTATCCCATCATTATCCCAACATTATCTTATCAATGACCACTTAAAGTCTCCCCCCCCCTCCCACTTCACGGGTTCAGCGCCTCTGTAACGACGCCAGTGATTCATTGCTACCTGTATGATCTAATGTAAGGAGGGGGAAATTGCTATTCGCAACATAGACATTTTATACCCACAAATGACCACAGAATGTAACACAATTTTGTTCTTTCTACTTTCTCTTCCTCAATATCAGATTAAAAATCACAGGCATCAGGTATTCTCGAAGAGTACTGTTTTTTTTTTAACTAACCTTGTATTTACTTCTAACTACTGCTTTCATCTATTTGTTACATTGTACGAGTTTGTATGAAACTTAATAAAATATTTTATGGTATCAGCCCCCACTGCTGAATTAATAATTGCATTGCTTACGTCACGGCCGTTATTAGGCATAGGACAAAAAAGGTGACTTTCTAGGCACACATGACCTAAACACTTTCTGTCGGAGCCTTCTTTCTCAAATAAACATCCTTCAGTAGGTCTCTCTGACATAATTCAGTAGGTCTCTATGACATCATTCAGTAGGTCACTCTGACATCATTCAGTAGGTCACTCGACATCATTCAGTAGGTCACTCTGACACCATTCAGTAGGTCACTCTGACATCATTCAGTAGGTCACTCTGACATCATTCAGTAGGTCTCTCTGACATCATTCAGTAGGTCACTCTGACATAATTCAGTAGGTCTCTCTTACATAATTCAGTAGGTCTCTCTGACATCATTCAGTAGGTCACTCTGACATAATTCAGTAGGTCTCTCTGACATCATTCAGTAGGTCTCTCTGACATAATTATTCCCAATCTAAAATTGTATATTATTAAATAAAACGATGCGCGCCACTAATTGTTTCACACAATATACCAGCAAAATAAAAATAAAAAGTAAACCGTTCTATAAGATAAAATATTCATACGGAGGCAGATCTTACTCCAGATACGTTGGACAAGGACTCCCTCCCCCCCTCCCCCTCCAGGGGTACTAACTTAGAAACACTCTGTCACGGCTCACAGCTGAGAAAATTATCACACGTCTACACCCCCACGTCTGGATAAACCTCAACAAGACTTCGAACTCAATTAAAAGATAGCAATATAGGTAAGTGCTACTTTATACCTCAATTGGTTTTAGTCCACACATTCAACGTCTTCAATGCGGCGATTTGAAATTTGGAAATTTATTCCAAGTACATTCTTGTTGTTTATGTTCAGATCGCAAATATGAAACGTAATTCATACATTCTTCCGTAGATTCGACGTATTCTATTAATATACATGTACACTTTTATTAGAATGCCATTAAAAATTGTTAAGAATGATATGACAAAATGGTTGGCAGAGAAGACATCGGCGGAGAGATGGATAATTAGATATATTATATTGACGGAAACAAACACAATCAAATGTATGGATAGAGGAAGATAGAAATAGACAGATAACACAGACAGAATGAGAACAAGCACACTTACGGACAGATTAAGATGGAAATAGACAGATAACATAGACATACAGAGACACAGACTTACGGACAGAGGAATGTATAAATAGACAGATAATACAGACAGAAAGATACACAAACACACTTACGGACAGACAGATTAAACAAAAATTTACATCATCTTGTTGGAAGAAAATATTTTCTTCTTCCTTACAGTGTTCACTAAAGAAACAGCTCTTACATCCATACCAGGTCTGAAAAATTGGGTCTCTACTCTGGAAATATCACGTCTGACAAACAGATTTATAACAAGATAAATGTGATGACGTGGACGCCATTAGCCATCTTCAGTCAAAATTCATGTCTGGTGGGGAAACAGATCAAATACGTCATCCGTCTGTTACATTACTGTTAGTCTACCATAATATTTGAAATAGACCTCTCGTCATTCAGAGTTTAGGATTAGATAAACAAAAGTAGGTCAGCCGGTTGGAGAACAAGAGATATGATTTTATTTTTTCTTGTAAATTCTAGAAACTTCTTTTTAAATGAGTGTGCCTTTTATTTTAAAAACACCATTCTATTATTTTTTTTTTCCTCCTAGACTGTTTTCTCTAATAATGAACTCAGGCCCGTAGCCAGGATTATTGGATTGGGGGGGGGGGCGAAGAAATTTTCTCAGTGAGTCCCCTCCCCAACAAATATTTTGCTGTTCCATATCTGGAATGGTGCATTTTAGTACCGAATTTTTAGCTATTAATTAGAAATATATAATTTTAACTACGTTTCAATAATGCATGGCATGTTGCAGTTTTGTTAAAAATAATTTAAATATTGAAGAGTTTTAATGATACAAATTTATTGAGGCTGAGCAATTTCTGGTTCCTGTTATAAATATATTGACAAATAGTTCTGCTACACAATTGTTACATAATAGATACCTGATTTATATTATTATACTGTTTGTTTAATGTACAACCCGGGAAGAACGACAAAGATGCACCAATATAGCTTAGCTATTTGTGTGATATTTATTATAAAATATTGAAAACAAAGAAAAGATCTATCAACAACAACAGTCGCAATTATTCAATTAAAAAAAAAAATTAATTCTGCTAAAAAGTAAATTTGCAAATTAAATAACATCACTCAGAAATCACGGAGTTTGTACTTTATTATTTTATTATACATATATAGCCTATAAAAATGAAGTCAGAAGTCAATGTTATTTTATTAACTTATTTAAGTTGCTAGTTGCCCTCAGAAGATATTACAAGGTTGCGAACAGGCCCATCGACAGAAATTTCGGGCCCCTAGGCTGATATTAATATTTCAAAAAGTTGATTGGCCAGCTCAGTCCGGGTCCCTAAAACTCGCCGGGCCCGGGCATTGGCCCCCTGCCCCCCCCACTCGTCGGCACTGGTTGCGAACTTACATTATAATACGTTTCAAATTTGCAAACGTCGTGGTTTAGCACTGAATTTACCTAAAAATGCTTCAGTAGTTAAATCGTCTGTTAAATCTTTTTCAAATGCAAGCAGGAAAAGATTCCTTAGACGCTTTTGTAACATTGATCTGCGATATGGGGTGAGCATTCGTGTGAGGGTTCAGAAACTGTTCTCACACACGGCTGTTGAAGCCCCAAATGCCAATGCTGCCCAAAATACCCAGAAGTGAACTTCAATAAGATTCAATCTTTTATGCCCAAAGATTAGATAAGCTATATATGTAAGTAAAATAGTCAGAATGATTGCCAAAATATAAACTTTTAAGTTTTTATTATTATTGATTTATTGAACAAAATGATTGATGTTTTATAGCGTTATTTTTAAAATTTTGTCAAAAAGCTCATGCACGGGGGGGGGGGGGGGCGCTCAGGTCATGAACGGGGGGGGGAGCAGCCCACTAGCCCCCTTTTGGCTACGGGCCTGAATGAACTCAAATTAGATTAATTAACCACGTGATATTATGTCAAATCCATAAGATGATTGCGCTTGACAAAGTGTGATGACAATTACAAATGTTTTATTTTTGCTGGAATTACCCCCCCCCCCTTTCCATTATCCTTCACACATCCAAGTGATAGTACAGATCAATTTTATTTTCATAACATAAAGATAAGACGTAAATAAGAGAAATTAATGTTGTTTTATTTGAAAAAGGGAACACATGCAATCATATTTTAGATGAAATACATTTGAAACTAAGTATAAACAGTTAATTTATTAACACATGTATCCTTAAATACATAATCGTCTAACCCGTTTGTCTCCCTCAGGTAGTTTTCATATTTGCGGTGTATGCGTTGTAACACCGTGTCTCCCTCGCAGGTAGTTCTCATATCGTGCGGTGTATGCGTTGTATTTCATATATTTCTTTGTTATTTCTGTTCATATCGTATTCGTTTCATGACAATAAAGGTCACATGTTCTTTTCTATTGCAGTATTTCGTATATTTCTTTGTTATCCCTTCTGTCGGATTTCATTCAGCCAGCTTCAGCAGGCTTTTTCACTACAATAATCATAAAAGGTCTTGTGACATTGCCACCAGGGCTGGGGTGTCGGTACTTTTGTCTAAACTTGAACGGTGTCGGTGAAAATCCGACCGACTCCAAAAAAATAGTTCGTTTACAACATGGACCCCTTCCCTTCAAATTTTAAGTTTAAAGTTTCTAAAGCGATTCCTAAATGTTTGATATTTTATTTATTAGCTTCATATTTATGTTTAAAATATATGTGTAAGGACAGTGAAAATAGATAGATAGACATAGATAGATAGACAGTCATATTGTTAGATAGATTGATAGACAGATAATTAAGTAGACAAACGAATTGCACGGACAGTGAAAATAGGTCAGGACTGATGATTAATAGCAGCAGCGTGTAGAGTTAGGTGTTACGTAATTAGACAGGTGGGAAGAGAAGGCGGGGCGAAAACGGACAGCGTTGGTCAGTTGTAGGGACGCGGAGATATACAGGTCACGAATGAAAGAGACGAGGGCAGTGTAGGTTTTGTTAAGTTTGAAGAAAGGAGTGAATTAGGAAGAAATGAAAGTTTGAGTAGGAACAGTAGTATTGTATTGACGGAACGACAATTGATGTAGTAATTTATTGTGTAGAATTGATTTAATATTTGATGTTCACTCTTGGATATAAGTGCTTTAGATCATTCAATAAAGTGATTTTAATTAATAGAACGGAGTTTGTGAATTTTCATTAGTTGTGTGTAAAGAAAGAAAAGGAAAGAAAGTAATTAAATATAAAGAAGATAAAACAACACCCATCATCATACGAGAAATCAACCATTAGCATCCCTGACAATATGTATCACTATTATCAATCCGATGTTAAAGCACGCTGTATCATGTTGATAAACTACATTTGAGTTTTGTTAATACACATTGTAATAATTGGGTGGAATGTTGCAATACAAATAGAGAATATTTGCATGCAAGCGCAATAATGAAAGACATAAGTGTATTTCAATATAATTGTTTGAATTACTCTCTGATCTATTAAACAGGGCCGGCTAAAGAGTTAACAAACAAATCATGCAAGGGGCACGTGGGCCCACTGTAAAAAGTATGGAATGGAGGCAGTGTTTCATTTAGTTTGTGCGCTTGTGTGTGTGCACTAACATTACAACATACAGCACAATTTTTTCGTTTAGTTGGCCCGATGTCAGTGTCTGACTAAACATGTGGTCAACACCCCCGATAGACACAGACTGTAGATTTGATTAGCGCCATTGGTCAATGATGGGGGAGCATACACCGATTTGACAGAAACACACACACGCATATATGAATATATATATATATATATATATATATATGGACAGAGTTCTATTATATATACGCAAGTAAAGATTCAAAGTACCGTCAGTTCAGAGCAAACAGGTTGTACATGTCTCTATAATTGTGGTATATTCTGTAGGACATGTGACTTGCATTATACCCAGCCGACTACGGTAGCCCTAACTAATGTCAGACTCACAAATCAAGCTGGTAAGAATGGAGGACTCTTGTCAAGGCACACCCACGCACACCATCCCACGAACTCACTAGGGACAAATCTGGGAACCACAGGTCAACTGTACCACAGGTCAACTGTACCACAGGTCAACTGTACCACAGGTCAACTGTACCTCAGGTCAACTGTACCACAGGTCGACTGTACCTCAGGTCGACTGTACCTCAGGTCGACTGTACCTCAGGTCAACTGTACCACAGGTCGACTGTACCTCAGGTCAACTGTACCACAGGTCGACTGTACCACAGGTCAACTGTACCACAGGTCAACTGTACCTCAGGTCAACTGTACCTCAGGTCAACTGTACCTCAGGTCAACTGTACCACAGGTCAACAGTACCACAGGTCAACTGTACCTCGGGTCAACTGTACCACAGGTCGACTGTACCACAGGTCAACTGTACCACAGGTCGACTGTACCAGAGGTCGACACGTCCCTAATTGATTTAATATGGAGACACGTCTTTTTGACCAACTTAGTATTTATATTTTCACGTGTAAGGTATGAATATGTATAGACCCTTTTTATTAGAATGCCATGTAGATGGAGACTGTGAGAAAATGCTGTCTATGAAAACTTATTTTAATGTAAAATATGGTGAACATAGATATCAGTTAATGTAGTGCTGTTATGAAATATTGTGTACGTAGATGTCAGTTAATGTAGTGCTGTTATGAAATATTGTGTACGTAGATATCAGTTAATGTAGTGCTGTTATGAAAATATTGTGTGCGTAGATGTCAGTTAATGTAGTGCTGTTATGGAAATAATGTGTACGTAGATGTCAGTTTATGTAGTGCTGTTATGAAATGTAGTGAAAGGAGCGATGTATGTAAATCATATTTCAGTCCAGTGTAAATTTTTAAAAAAGTCTATAACAGTCTAAATATCTAAATTTTCCTTAGGTAACCCGGGGTCAAATATTGAGAAGCGCTGGTATTAATTAATCATCAAACCACTCTTCGTTGGCCACACACCAGGCTATTAAATCTGATAACAATGTTTCATAAATAGAGAACTAATCATAGAGAACTAATCACAAGGAACTAATCATGTCAGTAAATATCTGCCGCGACTGACGTTATGGGAAACACCGGAATATTTTATGAGAGTTTTACATTCCACTTACCTCCCTCTATTTTTTAGATTCTGCAAGTCGAACAATGAATCACTCTCATCAAGTGGAGATGACGAGATGGTGGGTTGATAGATAAAGGGCGACCGGGTAGGTATCTACAGTTGAAATGTTTCTGGTATTTATTGTGATCAGTGCCAGTCATGCAAGGCTAGGTCGGACAGGGCCCCAAATGATAAAGGACTCTCCCACCTAGGACATTATTTAAATGAAATTAGTCCGTTAAATAAACTTGCCAGGTTCCTTCAACATACTCATGTCAAATGTAAGCTATACAGCGCTGATATATGCCAGTTGTAAAGATAAACTAAATATCAAAATCTAAAGTTGTGTACATAATAAAGTGACAAGCTATACAGTGCTAATACAAGCCATTTATATTTGATAATCTAAATATCAAGCACCCGTTCAACGTCTGTTTTTAAATAGGAGATGAGTAGGCCAATCAACTCAGGCTCCTCGCCTTACAGATGCCTTGCTTTAAGAGATTCTTCTGTCCTCCTCGCCTTACAGAGGCCTTGCATTAAGATATTCTTCTGTCCTCCTCGCCTTACAGAGGCCTTGCATTAAGATATTCTTCTGTCCTCCTCGCCTCCTGACTGACTCCCTCCTATGTGTTACTCTCTCAGCGCCACGCGTATTATCCCAATGTCCATGGTAAGATCGCTTCTTCTTTTTGATAAAAATATGATTATTATACAGAAATATCATGACCTTGAAAGGTATATTCACCTAAAACTCTCCAAATCCGCAGATAGACCCAAACCCATTGAATGTCTTCTAACTAGCGGTCAGTTTTTGAAATCTCTATTACGGTAATCAGAGATCTGATTCATCTAATCTAGAAACGTGTAACGGACCAGAGATGAAGTCTGGAAATGTATTTATCTGACAGGTTACTTTTTACCTTGTTACGTTTGTGTATGCTGTCAACTCTGCTAATTTACTTGTAATTGCCATTCACAATGAACAGTTGTTTTACCATTTTTAATGTTGCAACGTGCGTCTCATTAGTTGGAATCGGCTTAAACATTTTTTTCCACATCCGCCACTACTGACTGTGTTAAAAAAAAGTTTCGCATTTTTTCCCCCACATTTTTTTTTTGCAAGGGGAAGAAACTTGTTGACATTGCTGAAGTTTTGAAGGTTTTGTAGAAAACTTGTGTCTGTGAAAGTAATTGAAGTGAATATCTTGAAAGGTAATTCTCAGAAAAATGAGAGATGAAACTCTTTCAATTATGAAGACCTAAACGGTTGTAAAGCGTTAAATGAAAGTGGGAAAAAATGGTTGCTTGATGGCAAATTGTTTAGATGTAAAGTGGTAAGGGCTTAATTGTGACAGAAGATTGTTGAATTTTTTTTACTGTGTTGATTGTGTTGGAAGATGGTTGGAGTTCTTAACGTGTTATGAGATGTTTGAAAGTTTTAGTGTGTTGGAAGATGGTTGGAGTTCTTACAGTGACGTAGCGAGCTTAACTCACGCCCAGGGCATAATACCTTTTTAGCGCTCCCCACCATTCAAAAACCATATAATATTATACGTAAAATATACCATTTGGCGCCCCTTTGTGATTAGCGCCTTACACCCCTACTACGCCACTGAGTTCTTACTGTGTTGACTGTGCTGGTAGATGTGTGGAGTGCATACTGTGTTGAATGTTAAATGATTGTGATAGAAGATTGATGGAAATTTAAAATGCTTATTTTATCAGAAGCTTAAATCAAATAAAGCACGAATTATTATTACTATTGAAACAAAAGTTTTGTAAAATAAAATGAACTTCAAATTGTAATAATAACTTATAATAAAATGTTGCGGCTAGCAGTATTTTCTATATACATCAACTAAAACAATCATGATGATATCACCGACATGGGCAAACTACAGTCCGCGGGCCAAATACGACCTGACAGACTAATAAATCTGGCCAGCGGCCCGTCACTCGTTTCAAAGTGAGACTAAAAAATAGCATATTATGGTATGAATTTTACATCTAATTTCAATTAGCTATGTGGAAACTACATCCATGTGCACTTGGTGCACATACAATGTAGTCTGCGACTCAGAAAGTTTGTTCTAACCCTCGGCTCTCCCATCCTTTAGGGTCTCTGACGATTTTTTTTTTTTTTTGGAATTGAAATGTTTTTTTTTTCTTAAAGGTTCGTAGTCTAGAGGCAAAAGTTCAGAGTTCACGGCAATCAAAGGTATTTTAGGCTGGTGGCCGGGGGAAAAAAAAAAGCGACAGTTGCTCGATGTCCCGTGGCTCTAGCAGCCTTAAGACAATGAATAGAATACGGTCCTCTTCCAAGTGGGTAGCTACAAGTTTTATGCAAGGTCTCTAAGTTATTGCTATTTTTTTTTGTCAGCAACTGTATTCTCCAACAGTACGCTCTCTGTGGAACCGCGGTTCTCAAGTGATGGTATGCATGGGCGTATTCATGGGGGGGGGGGTCAAGGTGGGCATTTGCCCCCCCCCCCCTACATTTTGAAAAAATGTCATATAAGAGGGAAGCCTTTGCTCCCCCCCTTACATTTAAAAAAAATGTCATAAAGTTGTTATTTGCCCCCCCTGGAAAATTTTTGCCCCCTCCCCCCCTGGAAAAATTCCTAGCGACGCCCATGATGGTATGCGTACTCCAAGAGGAACGGGAAAGGCTAAGCTAGGGTATGCAGCGGAATATATTTTTTTTTTATAAAGTTCGAAGAAGATCGCCAGTTCGCTGTGTGGCCCATCACCAAACCATGTGCCCAAGTATCGCGCTAGAAAGGTGAGCACATTCCATCATGAAAACAAGTTTATTTATTCACGAACTTACGTGGGGGGAGGGGGGTACCCACTGATATACATTCGCACCCTTCGAACCGCTGCTGAAAAACAATTGTCCTGGGACGAATGACAAGATTAGAACCATTGAAGTTGTCTCATGGAGGTCATTCATTCGATACATGATGATGAAGTTCTGTCCAGAACATCTTGGCTGGTGATTTGCTGTGTCCTGTCAAGCGTATTGTTATGATAGAAACCGAGAACTCGCTGGTGGACTTGCTACAGTTGTTGGTGGACTTGTTACAGTTGTTGGTGGACTTGTTACAGTTGTTGGTGGACTTGTTACAGTTGTTGGTGGACTTGCTACAGTTGTTGTGGACTTGTTACAGTTGTTGTGGACTTGTTACAGCTGTTGATGAACTTGCTACAGCTGTTGGTGGACTTGTTACAGTTGTTGGTGGACTTGCCACAGTTGTTGTGGACTTGTTACAGTTGTTGGTGGACTTGTTACAGTTGTTGGTGGACTTGCTACAGTTGTTGGTGGGCTTGCTACAGTTGTTGGTGGATTTGCTACAGTTGTTGGTGGGCTTGTTACAGTTGTTGGTGAATTAGCTACAGCTGTTGGTGGACTTGCTACAGTTGTTGGTGGGCTTGCTACAGTTGTTGGTGGACTTGCTACAGTTGTTGGTGGGCTTGTTACAGTTGTTGGTGAATTAGCTACAGCTGTTGGTGGACTTGCTACAGTTGTTGGTGGACTTGCTACAGTTGTTGGAGGACTTGCTACAGCTGTTGGTGGACTTGCTACAGTTGTTGGTGGGCTTGTTACAGTTGTTGGTGAATTTGCTACAGCTGTTGGTGGACTTGCTACAGTTGTTGGTGGACTTGCTACAGTTGTTGGTGGACTTGCTACAGTTTTTTGATATATATCTCCGACACCATGTCCGTATTTCACTGTCATAAAGAAATGATGAGATGATGATCACTGCATTGTGAGCTTTAACCTTGGAGAAGATACAACTTCACTTTGTTGGGCATTAAATGGTGGACGTTCTTTTTCACACCACAGACGTACACACACACACGTACACACACACTTACACACACACTTACACACACACACTTACACACACACACGTACACACACACTTACACACACACACTTACACACACGTACACACACACATACACACACACTTACACACACACACTTACACACACACACTTACACACACACACTTACACACACACACGTACACACTCACACGTACACACACATTTACACACACACACGTACACACACATTTACACACACACACGTACACACACATTTACACACACACACACACACGTACACACACACATTTACACACACACACGTACACACACATTTACACACACACTCGTACACACGCACACACACACACACTTACACACACACACTTACACACACACGTGCACACACACTTACACACACACGTACACACACACGTACACACACACACACTTACACACACACACGTACACACACTTACACACACACACGTACTCCCACACACACTTACACACACACGTGCACACACACACTTACACACACACGTACACACACGTACACACACACACTTACACACACACACTTACACACACACTTACACACACGTACACACGCACTTACACACACACGTACACACACGTACACACACACGTGCACACACACACTTACACACCCACACTTACACACACACACTTACACACACACACACGTACACACACACACACTTACACACACACACTTACACACACACACTTACACACACACACGTACACACACACACTTACACACACACGTGCACACACACACTTACACACACACGTACACACACGTACACACACGTACACACACACACTTACACACACACACTTACACACACACTTACACACACACGTACACACGCACTTACACACACACGTACACACACGTACACACACGTACACACACACACTTACACACCCACACTTACACACACACACACTTACACACACACTTACACACACGTACACACACACTTACACACACGTACATACACACGTACACACACGTACATACACACGTACACACACACTTACACACACACGTACACACACACGTGCACACACACACTTACACACCCACACTTACACACACACACTTACACACACACACACGTACACACACACACACTTACACACACACACTTACACACACACACTTACACACACACACACGTACACACACACACACTTACACACACACACTTACACACACACACTTACACACACACACGTACACACACACTTACACACACACGTACACACACACACACTTACACACACACACGTACACACACTTACACACACATATGAATGGCATTTATAACCATTTCGCCTACACGTTCAACTACCCGATGTTTAAACTCTAGTTGTAATGGGAAAAGTCCATGTCCACAATAAAGCCTTAAACACGAAATATTGACGGCATCTGTAATTGCACAAACTATTATGAATTTGATACATCGGACTGTGTATTTAAGGCAGTAACATTGTCAACAAATCTCACCAGAATTCAGTCCGCACCATCAGACTCAAAAAACTGACAAAAACATTTTTTTTTTTAGTTTTATCTTTATAAAGCGTTGTTTTGATCCCTAATAGCGTCAAATGTATATTTGTGACGGGTGAAGTGTAAGTTCTCTCCGCCCATTATGTGGGTAACTAAGTCGATACAATATGTTTACCTAATGGTGTAGAAATGTTTCAAATGTCATATCGAACAGTGGTCGCCATCCCCCGGGCCGCGGACCGGTACAGGTTAATATATTAAACATTGTATTTGAGATGAAATAATGTTTCTATTTTTTTAAGTATAAACAAAGCTACAAGATACACAATTTGTTATTACTTTTTAAAATATTTTTCAAACTGTTACATTTATATAAAAAAAAAATTAATTAGATTTTTTTATAGAAAGTCATAAAATATAAAAATAAATTTACAAAAATGAAATAGAAACAAAATTAAGTTAATTTTTAGCTAGAAATGATACATTGTTATACAGTTACATAGTTATACAATGATACATTGTTATACCATGATAATGGCGTCCATGATGACACACCCCCTACAAAAGTGGTCCCCATGAGTACCCTCCCTTACAACCATTACGAGTTTTAACACTTTTATCAGACAATCACCTGATTACTTTTGACTAGTTTCACGGTTGGTTTGTTTATCTTACCTGATTACTTTTGACTAGTTTCACTGTTGGTTTGTTTATCTTCAGTGTTTCATTTTGACCATTATTTTAATTTGTAAAAAATCTAGAAACTTACAAACTTGAAACATCGCTAGACACAGTTTGCTTGTTGAGAACATTTTCTTTTCAATTAATCTTATCTGTTATCTTTATACGATTATGTTTTGACTAATATGTTTATAATCAGGCTGAGGGGGCGGGGGACACTGACTGGGGCTTATCGCGTGACCAATGTCCACACTTTGATAAATTGTTCAAATGTTATTTTGTCCTTTCCTCGGACAAGTTTGATGGATTGCTATTTTTTTTGTTTGCTTGTTCCCCACCATCTCAGGGTGTTCCAGCTTTCTCCCAGTCATTCCTAATGATCATCTCCCATCTACAAATAGAAATCTCAAGTTTATTTTTAATCATCCGGAGTTTGTTATAGGAGGAAACACATTAATAGACAGTACGGGGGGAGGGGGTTGGGGGGGGATGAGGGGAGGGGTTTACCTGAAAGCCTTACATTACGGTCAGTGGCGGATTCAAGTCTGTTGTGGGGCGCATAAGAGAATAATAGGACCAGTTATATAGAAGCAAAAAAAAAATAGTTCAACTGTAAAATTGGGATTTTGTGTGGGGGGGGGGGTCTTTAGAACTTGGAGCCCAGGGCCGTGCCTGATGTACCCGCCGTGAATGCGCCTCTGATTTTGAGGAGAATAGAATGAATATGTGTGGACTTTGTATACAGATTGATGTGAATAGAATGAATATGTGTGGACTTTGTATACAGATTGATGTGAATAGAATGAATATGTGTGGACTTTGTATACAGATTGATGTGAATAGAATGAATATGTGTGGACTTTGTATACAGATTGATGTGAATAGAATGAATATGTGTGGACTTTGTATACAGATTGATGTGAATAGAATGAATATGTGTGGACTTTGTATACAGATTGATGTGAATAGAATGAATATGTGTGGACTTTGTATACAGATTGATGTGAATAGAATGAATATGTGTGGACTTTGTATACAGATTCAACAAAAGCCAAGTAACTAATGTACTGATGTTCATTGAATTTATTGAAATAATAGGATGAAATTCAATAACAGCAGATCATTTAAGTATTGTTCTTATAATATACTTTTCCCAGTGTGATTAATTCTACGATAACATATCAGCTAGTCACAATACACACTGCTCATTATAGATTGAATTGTAGAAGAACTATTTAAATGTAATTAGTATGTTTACTGCACACAGTATATTTACTGCACTTAGTATGTTCACTGCACACAGTATATTTACTGCACATTTACTGCACCCAGTATGTTTACTGTACACAGTATGTTTACTGAACACATTATGTTTACTGCACATTTACTGCACCCAGTATGTTTACTGCACACAATATGTTTACTGCACACAGTATGTTTACTGCACATTTACTGCACCCAGTATGTTTACTGCACCAAGTATGTTTACTGAACACAGTATGTTTACTGCACACAGTATGTTTACTGCACACAGTGTGTTCACTGCACACACAGTATGTTTACTGCACACAGTATATTTACTGCACATTTACTGCACCCAGTATGTTTACTGCACCAAGTATGTTTACTGAAAACAGTATGTTTACTGCACACAGTATGTTTACTGCACACAGTGTGTTCACTGCACACACAGTATGTTTACTGCACCCAGTATGTTTACTGCACCAAGTATGTTTACTGAACACAGTACGTTTACTGCACCCAGTATGTTTACTGCACCAAGTATGTTTACTGAACACAGTATGTTTACTGCACACAGTATGTTTACTGCACACAGTATATTTACTGCACATTTACTGCACCCAGTATGTTTACTGCACACAGTATGTTCACTGCACACAGTGTGTTCACTGCACACAGTGTGTTCACTGCACACAATATGTTCACTGCACACAGCATGTTCACTGCACACACAAAGTATGTTTACTACCTTTCTCTCCTCCTTCCTCTATTGATGAGAGTAATTAAATGACTATTTAGTCCACCCCATTACCAACACGACTGGCGGGGGGAGGGGAGACCGGTGGTTGTATTTAACCCAGCAATTTATTCTCAATTTCACTCATTGGTGACGCAAAACCGTTTTCGTGTTGTTGTTTTTATTGTGTTTCAGTGTAGCAGAGTTTGAGGAGATCCAGGTTCTGTAAAGCGAAGTGCAATAACCCCCCCCTCCCCCAACGGGCCATTGTCACACGTACAAGTAGACTCCTATTGGATGCTGTCAGAATACTACTATATTAAATGCGGGGAAAAAAAGATCAATTTAAAATAATTCAACAACAGATTATATTCTAACTAATCCACTGATGCTGTACTATAAACAACAACCACAGTGGCCTATCAATATAAAATTCGATAGGATTTGTCCCTGTTACTGCCACCTCTAATATCGTTACATGTCCTCCTAATCAAATAATGCCACGCCACCAAAATGTACAGACTTCAAAAAAAATATTCAATAAGCTGTAAGTGTGTTTTTAATATAATCTCGCCACGGCTTTTAGTTCTTTCATAGCTGTTGAAATAAAATCTCTAATCAGATTTGTTGAAAAAAAAAATAGTTCTAAAAAAAAAAGGTGTGCGTGTAGGGGTGGCGGGGGTCTCTAAAGGTATTGTGGAACATACTCTGAGTTGAACCTGGTTTTAAAAAAAACAAAAAAAAACTTATAGCTTCCAGATACTTTGTCTGTTTTTTAAAGGGGGTTGGTAGGTAGCACTAGTAAAGGGGGTTGGTAGGTAGCACTAGTCAAGGGGGTTGGTAGGTAGCACTAGTCAAGGGGGTTGGTAGGGAGTACTGGTAAATGGGGTTGGTAGGGAGTACTAGTACTGACCTAAAAGAGTTTTAAAAAAGTCATCTCGGTTAACCGAGGGAGACTATTGTTTATGATAGTAGTTGACTGTTTATACAGGTAAAAGTGTTGGTGAAGTGTTGACAGAGATATGCACCAACCGCCAAATACTTTCTTATGTCAGCTTTTGTGGGCGTGTGGTTTTTTTAAAAATATAAATATAACCTCTCATGTCACAGAGTACAGGTTCTTCGTATCAGTAGGGCTAAACAGTTGTCTGTTTCTGTAGGGCTAAACAGTTGTCTGTTTCTGTAGGGCTAAACAGTTGTCTGTTTCTGTAGAGCTAAACAGTTGTCTGTTTCTGTAGGGTTAAAAAGTTGTCTGTTTCTGTAGGACTAAACAGTTGTCTTTTTCTGTAGAGCTAAACAGTTGTCTGTTTCTGTAGAGCTAAACAGTTGTCTGTTTCTGTAGGGTTAAAAAGTTGTCTGTTTCTGTAGGACTAAACAGTTGTCTTTTTCTGTAGAGCTCAACAGTTGTCTGTTTCTGTAAGGCTAAACAGTTGTCTGTTTCTGTAGGGCTAAACAGTTGTCTGTTTCTGTAGGGCTAAACAGTTGTCTGTTTCTGTAGAGCTAAACAGTTGTCTGTTTCTGTAGGGTTAAAAAGTTGTCTGTTTCTGTAGGACTAAACAGTTGTCTTTTTCTGTAGAGCTAAACAGTTGTCTGTTTCTGTAGAGCTAAACAGTTGTCTGTTTCTGTAGGGTTAAAAAGTTGTCTGTTTCTGTAGGACTAAACAGTTGTCTTTTTCTGTAGAGCTAAACAGTTGTCTGTTTCTGTAAGGCTAAACAGTTGTCTGTTTCTGTAGGGCTATACAGTTGTCTGTTTCTGTAGGGGTATACAGTTGTCTGTTTCTGTAGGGCTAAACAGTTGTCTGTTTCTGTAGGGCTAAACAGTTGTCTTTTTCTGTAAGGGTTAAACTCTCTAGGATTAAACTGTTTTTGTACACTTAAACTATTGTCTGTTTCTATGGGGGTTAAACTGTAGTTTCTTTTTGTTGGGTTAAACTGTAATCTGTTTCTACAAAGTTAAACAGTTATCTAGTCTGTGAGACTATTGCCTGTTTCTGCATACATTTTCAAATCGAGTTTGAAAAGAAAAAAAAATTCTAAAAAATAATGACCAAAAATATTTAAAAATAAAATATAAGAAAACACCTGTATCAAAATATACTTATTCAAATGTACAAACAGTCAACATGTATTTCCTTGGGCTTAGATCAAACAACATATTTATAGAAATTATAGTGACTAAAATAAAAGGGTTTACACTTAAATATTACATGACTATTAAAACAAAAAAATTACAACTTAGCAGAAGATATTGTCGGCATTTAAAAAATGGCGGCAAAAAAAAACAACTTTTTTTTTAAAAACAAATCTCGAAATATTCAAAATCCGTTTTTTTTCGGTTTTAAAACCCGTTTTAGCCTAGAACCTAACATTTAACAAAAATGTTGATAAATTCTACTAAATATCAGAGAAATCTGGTAAACTATGTGAATTCCAGTGAAATCCCTTGTCTGTCCTAAGCATGTCTATTGTCATTAAAAGTAGGTTATTGTTGAGCTGTAGGCGTGACCAAGTGGTTCGGATGGAGGGCCGGGGGGGTGGGGTATGTATACACATGGAGAGATTTACTGCATTCGTTTCAGAATCCTTTTTTTTAAGTCCAGATTAGTATCTCCACAAACCAAGCGATGATTTATTTAGCACACGACTAGCGGGGAGCATACGGCTTTAATTGGACATCCCGTTGTGATGGGGGAGAGGGAAATGATTGGTTAGTAAAGGTGTGAAGGGAGGGGTGACGGTTTGGCTCGAACTGCGTATGAATGTTTTGAAATGGGCCAGTCGATGAGGGGGGGGGGCCCATTGATATGGCTGTAAAGAGGCATTCAAATTGCACTATGAATACGCATTTCTATCATGACCTTTGAACTGCTCAACTTTATTTGGTAGTCACGAATAAGACTTAATTCTTTCATGTGCCCCTTTTAGATTAGATTGTAAATTATACCTGACTGTCAACTATACGAGAGTTGGTTTGTTGTCCACAGCCCAGTTCTGAAATCAGCCGTTGTGATGTAGACTGTATACCGCAGGGTAGTTGAAGACTTATTGATACCTGATCCCAACAATAGTGTATTAAGACAAGCTGATTTCTTGTTCAACGAAAAATAGTGTTTATTTGGTCAATACATAGTTTGACTCTTGTTCACTAATTGTATTCTCTCTCTCTCTCTCTCTCTCTCTCTCTCTCTCACACACACACACACTCTCTCTCTCTCTCTCTCTCTCTCTCTTTCTCACACACTCTCTCTCTCTCTCTCACACACACACACTCTCTCTCTCACACACACACACACGCACTCTCTCTCTCTCTCTCTTACGTTTTCTATTGTACTATCCCTATGGCAAACATGTTCATTACTTATATTTCAAGAGCTCTAGACCTACCACACATTTATGTTTATTCTCTTCACTTTTTGTCTGATAAAAGAGAAAAGCTCAGATCCCAATAAAATTCAGGTTTAATTTATCGCAAGTCAATCATCTACTCTAGGGTGAGCAATGAGCTCGCTGTCCAGTTAAAGACCTTGACCCACTTATTTCACTAGAACGTATTAATAATAAATAGTTTGAATGAATATATAAATGATAGAATCGATCAAGATAAACTTTTACAGGTTTCAGAGACAGCCATTTTGTAATGCGATGGGAATTTTCTTTTACAGCAACGTTTATTTTCCATATGAATTTAAATAAACCTTTACTCACTAACACTGATTCGTCTACTCGCCTATACAGTATATTAGTATTTACCACACTTCAGCTGTTATGTAAACAAAATAATTAACAATACTTATACTTGTATAATCGTTTTTTATGTAACAGCTCGTTCGTTTTGCCTTGAACTTTCCACTTTGCCAAAAAAAAAAACCATTCTGGAATTAATATGGACAAAAGCATAAGGACCATGGCCTGTATCCTTGATAGTAACAGTTGTAACGGATACTGGTAAAGTGAAGATTGTCGTTCTTATATTACCAGTATTATATAAAAAGTGTAAAAAGTAGATGCTGGTGTATACATCTCGACTCTAGGAGCTGATCACTGTAAGACTAAATCAAAAACTCTGCTACAGTGATGGGTTATTCTGGACAAGTAAAAGGATCTTTTCTTCACATATATAGCTAACTTTTATTTTCCTTTGGTCACTGATTTGGTCACGAACTGGGAGAAACGTCCACACAATCTTATTAGTTGGGTCATTCAGGCTATGACGGTCAGTCTGTGGAGGGGACGGAAATATTGGCTAAAAACAAAGAAAGAAATAAGATGGACGGACCAGCAGTTTAAAAAATATGATGAAAGTAACACATAAAGTAAGGTGTTATGAAAGTAACAAATAATGTAAGGTGTGATGAAAGTAACAGATGAAGTAAGGTGTGATGAAAGTAACAGATGAAGTAAGGTGTGATGAAAGTAACAAATAAAGTAAGGTGTGATGAAAGTAACAGATGAAGTAAGGTGTGATGAAAGTAACAGATGAAGTACGGTGTGATGAAAGTAACAGATGAAGTAAGGTGTGATGAAAGTAACAGAAGAAGTAAGGTGTGATGAAAGTAACAAATAAAGTAAGGTGTGATGAAAGTAACAAATAAAGTACGGTGTGATGAAAGTAACACATAAAGTAAGGTGTGATGAAAGTAACACATAAAGTAAGGTATGATGAAAGTAACAGTAAAAGTAAGATGTGATGAAAATAACAGATGAAGCAAGGTGTGATGTAGGTAGCATAAGGAAAAAGGTGTGATTATAGTAATCGAACAAGTGAGTTATGATACAAGTCTTTAAGGATCTAAATTATTACCGTGGTACTAAAAGAATCCTAATTGAAAATTAAAGTAACATTTCCCCCCCCCCCCCCTATTTCATCTGCTGGGTTTTGTTTATCTTGATAAGTTTCATTTTTAAAAACATAGTAGTTTTTCTTTTTCGTCCTGCTGTTGATTTTTGAATTCAATAGGTTTGGATCAATAGTTTATTGTATTTTCAACTTCATTCCTGTTTTCTCTATCTTGAGGATATACAATTTCATAATTAAAAAAACAAAAAAAAAACGAAACAAACAAACAATCGGTTCAAAAAAATCCAAACAATTACGTAATTAACTTACGTCAGAATATTTTCATTTCTATTATGTTGTTAAACATTTTTTTTTATATTCATTTCATTTTGTGGTATTAAAAATGACTTTGGTCTGAAATTGACAAAGAAACCTGGCAATAGTAGAAATTGAACTTTCTCTGGCGACTAGTCTAATGTACTTAACATTTGATTGCCTGCTTGGACTGGTGGAGAAATAAAAGTCTCAAAAGATTAATTCCCTGTCTATAGGTGTGCCGGGAACAGTGTTACCATATGGTCAAGATGGAAAGTCCAGCAGACGGAGATAATGGCAGCATGAGAGATTCAGATAGGTCTGGACGGAAATTGCTTCAGGCTGAGTGAAGCTGTGTGCGGTCCAGTCGATTTGTAAAAAAATAGTATTGTTACAGAACTGTCTGGGATTTTATTAAAGGCACTTCCTGGAAGGAACTGAAATACTAAACAAATATAAAAACATATTTTAAATTTCATGATATTTGATGAACTTAACCATTTTTTTTATCTCGAAACTTTACCCTTTGTGTACACAAATGTATCCCATTTGTGCACTTGTACGGATCCCGTTGTGCATTTGTACGGATCCCTTTGTGCATTGGTACGGATCCCTTTTGTGCAATTGTAAGGATCCCTTTGTGCAATTGTACGGATCCCTTTGTGCAACTGTATGGATAACAATGATTAAAAAAGAAATGATTTATGCGGAAATTTAAGATTTAAAAAAAATAAATTTCATTGGGATACTGTTGATAGCATAAAACGGAGGTAACTTGGCCTCCAAGTTCTTTCCCTTCACCCCACCGTACAGATAGTTATTTTCACACAAAATGTTGACTTGGAATCAGCAAAAGGTAAATGAGAGCGGCATCGAGGTATTTTTTTTTAATCGTAAACAAATCAAATAAAAGGTCGCACCTCACGCAATCTTAAAAAAAAGAGATTTGGTCACAAAAGGAGATAAAAAACTTCAATGGATTTTTTTTTACCTAGAATAATGTGGTTTAAATATAGAACAATGTGGTCTAAATATAGAACAATGTGGTTTAAACATAGAACAATGTGGTTTAAACGTAGAACAATGTGGTTTAAATATAGAACAATGTGGTTTAAATATAGAACAATGTGGTTTAAATATAGAACAATGTGGTTTAAACATAGAACAATGTGGTATAAACATAGAACAATGTGGTTTAAACATAGAACAATGTTGATTGAAAGAAAAAAAATGCAGTAAGAATTTCTGAACTGCAGTTTGCAAATTAAGGTTTGGCTCAAATTCAATTTTGTATTCTTAAAACTTTAGAATTGGGTCATCTTGAAAGGGTGTAACACAGTGATGTGTATGTTGGAAGTCAAAAACTTGCGATAAAAAGTCTTTTTACGCAAAATTTTATCTGACGTTTAAAGATAAAAATCGTGCTTTTTAATTTACGCAAAGCAGTATGCATTATAAAGAGAAGGAGATATGGGATACATTATACACAGAGAAACAAAAAAATATTTTTAATGAAAAGAAAGGAAAGTTTTAACTTATTTTTCATAATTTATAGTTTTGCGTAATTTTGAATTAAGTTTGTAAAGTTATTGATGTTTGTTGTCTCATGTATTAAATTATAAATATCATACTTAGAAGTATTTCACGTGGTTCGTATATTTATGTTTTTAAAACTTGGCTAAATTCTATAGGATATAATTCTTTTCATTCGTAATTTGAATTTTACGAATATTATTATTTACATTTATTGTGATGTTTTCATCAGTGTAATCTTGATTGTAAAATAAATGAATTAATCATGTACTTCAACCCATGGTCCTGAGTGAATAGATGTTTGTGACATGGTATAAGTTATAGAAGTTATAAGATTTTTCCCATTTTAGGGTATTTTCTTTCTTCGCATTTGAGAATTAAAAAACACACTAGTTAGTATGACATCGATAAATATTCAATGAATTAGCGAATTAAATAGTTTTAATACTTTAATGTGAATGTTAACTTAGCGAGATGTACGTGTACAAATAACGTATGATTGGGTTTTGGAATAACTAATTTATAAATTGAGTTTAAATATTTTGTTTTTTTTTTACACTCTGTTGTTTTGTGTCTTATTCGAAGATTGCAACCCATAATAAAAATGGCGGCCGGTAGCTTTGGAGATTTACCATGTATATATTGATTAAAACATAAACATATTTAGATGTCTAAGTAGAAGAATTTCAGGATTTAAATAAAAACAAAGAATTCTGAAATAATTTCGTAAATGAAAACAAATACAGAATTAAAAACTGAATATATATATATATATATATATATATATATATATATATATATACACACACACACACACACAGGATATACATACAGGAAACAATACAATCTGCGCAGTAATCAATGGATCTTGTGATCATGTGACGACTGCTATATAAAGTAACCAACATTTTTTTTTGTAGAGAAAATGTTGACTGGACTCAAACTTTTTACTCATTTTCTGACGCCTGGACTCATGTCCATGACTCACGCCATTTTTTGTGGTTGTGTGCGATACATAATACAGCATTTTTTTCATTCTCAGCTCCAGTGGCTACCCGTTATGTATCCGTTGGCACATTGTCTGAATATGGCGATAGAGATGAATCAATAGTTCATTTTTTTTTTGTTATTGTGTGTGCTTGTGACAAAGATGTGCTCTCAGGCCAAATTATCTTCATTGTCTGTGACGTCAACACCGAAGGGTGGTTCGACCTCGGCTTGTTAGCAGGTCTTGCATGATTGTCTGATTTTAACGCGATCATATCTGGAGCGTAGAGTTGAGGTGCAAGTGATAAGCCATGGTGGGTTTGTTGTTATAGTCGCCTTATCTGAGTGCAAAGTGTTCGGAACCAAAGTTAACTCTAATGTGTTCGGCACATGATTTAGTCCTACATATTAGTTGTACATATTAGTTCCACATATTAGTTTCACATATTAGTTCTACATATTAGTTTTACATATTAGTTCTTGTTCTACATATTAGTTCTACATATCAGTTCCACATATTAGTTCTACATGTTAGTTCTACATGTTAGTTCTACATATTAGTTCTACATATTAGTTCCACATCTTACTTCTTATAGGCAACGTTTGACAAATTTGCACCCAGGTTTAACAATAGCGCTAAAAGCCAGTTGTTGGCAACATTTTCTGATGTTATCTATTGCTCTGTGTCATATTAATGGGTATTTTTATATGAAAGAAGCAAAAATATACTAAACTATAATTAATTAGTTATTTTTTTCCCCCTCTCATAATACAAATACGTACATGTTATTAGTAGAACTGATATAAAGTGTAACATCTAGAACTTTTTTTGTAGAACTCATAATTAGAAATGATTTATAGAGCTAACTTGTAGAACTAGTATGAAGTGCTAATATGTAGAGCTGTTACGTAGAACTACTATGAAGACCTAAAACAAAGAGTTTTAATTAGAGCTGATAAGCAGAACTCTTATGTAAAGCTGCAAACATGTAGAACTAATATGTAGAACTAATATGTAGAACTAATATGTAGAACTAATATGTAGAACTAATATGTAGAACTAATATGTGGAACTAATATGAAGAACTAAAACGTTGCCTATAAGAAGTAAGATGTGGAAAGGGAGGTAAGTGGGTGACGCGTTGGGCATTATATTTCTTTGAGTGGAAATGGGGGTTGGGTGTGGAGTGCTCCAACCGAGATATGAAACTGTGCAGTTCAATTGTTTGTTTAAAGTGATGCAAAGATTGATCAGCTTATAGATCTAGGACAATTTATTGGCGTGTGCCATCTGTATGCAACATTGCAGATTCAAAACAAAGAACTGTAAAAACATAAATGTATACCAAATGTGCACAGATGCACATGGTGTACATTAAAATAAATACAATTATATATGACAATTTTAATTCTATCTCTTTGTTTAAATTAAGAAGTGTATCATACAGACCATGTCCACATATGGCACATTGTGTTATCATACATACCATGTCAAAATATGACACATTGTGTTATTACAAGAGCGCACGATCCTAAAGACAATCTAGACTCTAGGCGAAGGGTTATCAACCCCCCACCCTTTTTACGGGAAGGAGCTCCCTTACACAATTGTTTATCTTACACAACTGTTTATCTTACACAACTGTTTACCTTACACAATTTTTTTATCTTACACAATTGATTATCTTACACAATTGTTTGTCTTACACAAATGATTATCTTACACAATTGCTTGTCTTACACAAATGATTATGTTACACAATTGATTATCTTACACAATTGATTATCTTACACAATCGTTATCTTACACAATTGATCATCTTACACAATTGATTATCTTACACAAATGATTATGTTACACGATTGATCATCTTAAACAATTGATTATCTTACACAATTGATTATCTTACACAATTGATTATCTTACACAATTGA
>JAGDYQ010000025.1:7203903-7219992 GCA_021962125.1 Bulinus truncatus | reverse complement strand
TCTAAGTGACACGCCTGGAGTGTAAAGTAACCCCTGATACCGACTCCCCCACCCCCACCTACAAGTATACACAGGGCCCGATTAAGGATTTTGTAGGCCCTAGGCACTTATAGATTCGTGCAGTGGCGTCATTGGGGGGGGGCGTGGCGTCATGAGGGGGGGGGCCCTGCCCCCCAAGATTCTTAAAATAATTAAATTCATTGGTTAAACAATGGATTTTGATGACTTAATTGATGGAAAATTAAAACCAAACGCAATTTGCCCCCCCCCCCCAACATTTTGGTGAAATGACGCCACTGGATTCATGGGTCCTGAGTTGAGAAGAGGAAGCCCCACGATTGAGTTTTTCACTTTTGTAGGCCTCAGGCACGGTGCCTATAGTGCCTAGACCTTTATCGGGCCTTGAGTATGCAACTGGCCAGTTTGCTGGTATATAATTTTTATTGTTTTTTTTTTCATTTGTTCAGAAAAAATCTAATGTCTCTTGTTACCGGAAAGTTTGTAATTTTACACATGTTTAAAAAACAGGATTTTCAAACTGGGAAAGGTAGCAGTAAATAGGAAATTGTGGTTAGACATCGTTGAATACAAAGCAAGTTATTTTGTTTTCTCAAAACAAACCAATGTCAAGGTTAACAATAGTTTGTTTATATAGCAGGAGGTCGAGAAGTTCATTAATATGCCATGTGACATCCGTCTGGAAACAATTGGTTAATGTTTGGAATGATGACTCAGTGAGTCAGTGTTAAACTTCAACATATAAGAAACAATCATGTTCTATAAGCTTTTATAAAATGCACTGAGCAGTTACAAAAATTCATTCTATCATACAATATTTATATAAATTATACTAAAAATAAAAGCGTGGGTGCTCATCTTTTACAGGGTTGTTAGTATCGAAGTATCGGTATCGGCCGATACAGTATCTGCGATACTTTTTTAGTATTGGTTGCTGTATTGCCGATCCTTTTTGTATCAAGTATTGATATGTGTATCGCCGATACATTTTAATCCAAAAATTTTCGATACTCGATACCGATACTTTTCTATTGCCACTATTTGCAGAAAAACAATAGTGATTTTAATACATTGTCATTTACATAAATTTAATCTCTACAAGTAGCCATCAACCCTACCAATATTAACACCACCCAACTCCCCACCAATACAACCACAGTCGTTTATTCTTATATTCTTTCATTCATTTACTTTCTTTTTGTCAACTTTTTGTTCAATGTTTTAATGAATAACAGAAAAGAAAACTTTATTTTTTTATCGATCTGTCAGTTATATATACACAGACACACACACACGCACACACATATATATATATATATATATATATATATATATATATATATGTATATATATATATATTTTTATATAATGTAAGTGTTTATATGTTACTAGTTGCAAGTACCCGGCTTTGCCCGGGTTTAAAATAAGGTTTTCTGTTTACCTTCTGTTTTCTCCCTACCCCCTCTCTCCCTTCCTCTCCCTCCCTCCCTTTCCCTCCCTCCCTTTCTCCCTCCCTCCCCCTCCCTCTCTCCCATCTCTCTCCGTCCCTCCCATCTCCTTCTCTCCCCCCCGTCCATCCTCCTCCCTCCTTCTTCCCTCTCTCTCTCCCTGCCCCCTCTTTCTCTTTATCTCTTCCTCCCATTTCTCCCATCCTCTTCCTCTCTCCCTCCCTCCCCTCTCTCTCCCTCCCTACCCCCTCACTCCCTCCCTTCCTTTCTCGCTACCTCTCCCCCCTGCTCCCTCTCCCATCTCCCTCTCTCCCCCTCCTTTTCTCCCCCTTGTCCACCCCCTCCCTCCTCTCTCCCCCCTGCCCCCTCACTCTCTCTCTTTATCTCTCTTTATTTCTCTCTCCCTCCCCCACTCTCTCTCTCTCTCTCTCTCTATATATATATATATATATATATATATACTTATTATTATGGCTTCACACTTCTTCTAAAATCCTTCTTCATTCCTTTACCTTCCTCAAACTGTACAAATCAGAGAGCATATAAAAATATCAACAATTCTTTGCATCACAAAGGCACAATACAGCACCAGCGCGCAAGTTCTATCGGGAAATGACGTCACAGAGGAATTTTATTTATGGCGCCGTCGAGATTACTTTAATATAGTAAATACTAAAATAAAAAAAAATTAATTACAATTAAACTACCCATCGAGATGAAACAAAACCTGTCCTATAACCTTCCCCATGTAATTATGTGTATGTGTAACAAATTTCACGTTATTTGTTTGTCTGGATCTTGAGTTATAAGGGAACAGACAGACAGACAGACAACAAATGCGTCTTATAAGTATAGAGATATAGCAACAAATTATATACCGTACTGTATGCTTGTGTATATGTATGTTAATTGAGTTGTTAATTCATTTGTGCTTATTTATATTTATAGCCTACAGTTGTTTTTATTTATTGATTCATTTTTAGAGCATTTTCGAAAAAAAATGCTCTATTGTCCCCGTTTTGTCTGTCTGTCTGTCATCACCCTAGATCTCAACAACCATAAGTCCTAGACCCATGATGTATATATCATTTTGGTCCATTTCGCTATCTGACCTCTGAGGGCCGAAAAAGGGGGCGTATTAAGTACCGTTTTTTACTACATAAGCTATATTAACAAAGGAGCGCCCTATATCTAAGCAACCATAAGTCCTAGACCCATTTTGTAGGTCTTGGCCTGCCAAGTGTACATCAAAAGTCCATTTCGCGATCTGACCTCTGAAGGCCGAAAAAGGGGGCGTTTTAAGTACCGTTTTTGCTTATATTTTAAATATAAATAATAAAAGCTAATCAAAGGGGCTTAATCATTATTTATTTTTGTAACAGTTATTCAACATGATTACTTCCCTCTCTATTTATCAAAACCCAGCAAAATCTATGGCTGTCACCCGGAAAAAAATACGGATTTCGTCCGGCGTAACCGTAGCCACTGCGTACACGAAAATGCTCTAAAATGTCCTTTGTCCAAAACAGAAAAGACTTAAATTGCTTGTTTTAGTATTTGCTACATTTCATTAAAAATAATTAATTGAATGGTATTTAATTCTAAAACTATGTGTAATGAAAATTGAATACCGTGTAATAAAACAATATCATATAATTAACACATATTATATTATTAAATAATATGCTGAGTTCAGCAAACAATACAATTTTGGGTGGTTAAAAACAATTAATTGAATATAAATACATGAACATAAACAAATTAAAAAAAGAGCCAATAGTAATAAAATTTGCTTTTTTCTCAAGTTTTTAAACAGCCACTGAAATCTTTTGTTTCAAGATTAGGGTATTTGAGTAGGCAGCCGTTTGAAATCGAAAGAGCCGCAACTTCACATCGAAAGAGCCGCATGCGGCTCGCGAGCCGCAGGTTGCCGACCCCTGTTCTAGGCTAAGCAATGATCATTTTGAAATGATGATCTTCTTACGTGCTGCCAAATGGTGAAGTGATTAGCATTAAAATTGTGCTTTGACATTGTATTTTTTAATTTTTTTAAAAACCTGAGAAACTTGCCCTCATTATATTTTAAATAAAAACATGTTGTTGTTCTCAAAAGTATCGGTATTGTATCGGTATCGATTTTGGCGATACATTTTTACTTAAGTATTTGTATTGGTATTGGCGATACTATTTTCATGAAGTATCGGTATTGACGATACAATTTAAGAATATCGTTAACAACCCTGATCTTTTATATGGGACTTTTTATTTATTTATCGCTACTTATCCATTAATGTAAAGGCATATTTAGTTCAGTATTTTGAAATCAGCCAGGCTTTTAAGAAATACTAATACCACATTAAACATAAAAGAAATAGGTTTAAGTTCTAATATCGCATTAAACATAAGTAAAGAAATAACACCACAGAAAGTAATATATAAGATGAAATAAGTGCAGATAATATAAAAACACCTTTCTAGGGAGCGACCGATAATCGGATCGGTATCGGACCGATATTGGCACTATCGGTTAATATCGGATCGGCCGATTTTTGTAGGGAGCGACCGATAATCGAACCGATATTGGCACTATGGGTTAACTATCGGACCGGCCGTTTTTTTTGGCTGCCGATACATTGTTGTTGTTTTTTTTTCCACAAATCTATTAACTCTAAACTGGTTTTAGTTTACAGAGTTAAAGTTTACTTACAGACTCCCAGTTAACTGTTCATCTGAGTGATGTGATTTACTGATATAATTAAGTGTTTTTCAAAGTTTTTTTACAAATTTGCTACAAGTAAATTCAGTAAAAATTACAAAGATTAACGAAGAAAATTATTTTAATTGCAGCACAACTTTCACAAGTTAGTGAAGTTACAATTAACAATAAATATATTTTTACTTTTTTAGTTTGACATTAATTATTTACAACTTTATCTTACTTTTCTGTTTGTATACAAGTAAAAAATAAAAACAACAAATTATTTGTTAAAAGTTTAATTTTAAACAATAAACATGCAGATTTCTGAGATTATGCAGGCATGGTTTGTGTTTCTGACTTCGGTCTTCCGGTCTGTCTTTTCAAATCTTTTGTTCTTCTAATCTTCTTCATCTGCAAGACACCCTTTCATTAATAGCAAAATATCGGTATCAGCAAAAATACTGGGGGAAAATATCGGTATCGGACTATCGGTAAAAAAGCATATTGTTCGCTCCCTACACCTTTCAACAACTGAATGAAACTAAACCTAGATTTTGTACTTCTGTTTGTATTTCTAATGAACTGAGTCTATAATTGCATATCATGATTTTGGAAATATTGAATGTAGGATGGTATTTTATTGGCATTCTCTATCATTCTATTTTTAGCGCATTTTCGAGAAGTCGAATGCGCTATTGTTTCCGTTTTGACCATCTGTCATCACCCTAGATCTCAGTAACCATAAGTCCTAGACCCATGATGTATGTACTTTTTTTGTAGGTCTTGGCCTGCCATTCCTGCATCAAAAGTCCATTTTGCGATCTGACCTCTGAGGGCTGGGCATCAATGTTTCTTAGGGTACCGTTTTTACTATATAAGCTATATTAATAATTATGTCATTTTCATGACCCCATTCTACACCTTATACGTAGCGATACGAGAATAAGGGCCCTAGGGGCCCCAAGAGTATCTATCCCCTAACATAAATTTGGTTTAAATAATTTTGGTCATGCCCTCTGAGGGCTGGGCATCAGTGTTTCTTAGGGTACCGTTTTTTACTATATAAGCTATATTAATAACTATGTCATTTTCATTTTTTAATATTTTTTTTTCAGATATATGCATTAAACAATTGAATTTTTACTATATAAGCTATATTAATAACTATGTCATTTTCATTTTTTAATATTTTTTTTTCAGATATATGCATTAAACAATTGAATTTATAATCATTTCCAAAATTTACAAATATTTACTGAAAGCTAACATAGGTACTGATACATAACACGAAAATGCCCTAACACGTCCTGTGTCCAGAATGGAACAGGCTTAAGATGCTGTTTTTTTTTTAATGTCAATAAAATTATTTGTGTATATCTTTTTACAGCTTAAAAGTATGCCATAACACTTCACAACACAAAATTTAAAAACTGAAAAGTTTCAAAGATCACTTTGTTATGAGTATATTTTTTAATAGATATTTTATAGATACATTTTGAGGTCATTGAACCCAATAGTGCATCCATACTTGTCTGAGAGGGTGATACTTTGGCCTGACTATAAGAGAGTGGGCTTTTGTAGATTATAGGAGATTGTGTATTTGATTAATCATCACATTTCTCAATATGATAGCTTATTTACATAGTAACCCCAGTTAATAATTTGATATCATCACCCCATATTATAAAATAATTTGCAGCAATACTTTCAATTTTATTGACGAGTGAAGAAAATAAATGTCTTAATGAATTAAGTTGTCTTTAAATAATAAACCATCCATGAAAAAAAAACACTTTGTTGAATTGTTCTACTTGTGTGGTTTTATCAACTTTGAAGAGTTATTGTAATGTATTGAAAGTACTAGTATTCCTAAGTTATACTTAAGGTACTTCAGATTCCTGAGAGCCATAACATTAGATAAAGTAGAGTTGACCTGTCTATACTATCTGCAGCATACCATGAGGGGGGGAGGAGTGTTAAGGGGCAATCACACTGCCTTCACTTTCTCCTTCTAATCATTAATATTTAAAGGAAACTCTGTGGACTGTTCACACCTTTGAAAAAAATCAAAAGAATGTGAATCTGGGACCTCCAAGTTCATAGCTGAGAGCATTATCTTAGGCCATCTTCAATCATTTTTATATTAATCTTTATTATGTTCCTGATTTATGAAGCTCAATATCAGTAGATGTCATACAAAGCCTTTGATTCCATTTTGTTTTATTTTTGAATGTCTGTAATACAAGTAAAAGTAAATTATGTCATTCAATTAGGTGGCTTGATTATTCCTTCACAAATATAAATATATATATATATATATTTTCCATTTGCAGATAAAGTTGGCTCATCAGATCTCAACATGCTGGAGATCTCTGATGTCATGACCTCCACTGAAAATGACACAGGTGCCACCTCAAGTAAATCAAAGAAACAAATTATTTCTGAAACTCCCACTTACTTTTATCAAAAGATAACAGTTCCAGAAGTTGATCAAGTAAATATGGCTTATTACATCTTTCACCAATTATGTATCTAACAATGGCAAGGCTCTTTGAAAAAATAATTATCCTAATTTTCTACTGATAAGCTCTTAATGTCATAAATATTCAGAAAACTATCAATTACTTCAGCTAGGGTTTAATACATTTTTTTTAAATGGAAAAAAAAAAGTTTTCTAGTAAATTCATTGCATTCTTTTTACCAATTGGAATATTGAATTTCTTAATATTTTCCACATTGTCTTGTGAATTTTTAAATAACATACTTATTATTGTAATGAAAACAATTTTACTCACTTTTTGAAAAAAGAAATCTAACTTCCTTTATTCTTAATTCTTTCTACAGTTGAATTCATTCTCAACTCTAATTTCTACACAAAAAGCCACTTTAGTAATTGTTGTTGGGAAAAAAAGTTGATACATCGTAATTTCTACCAATTCTAGGTCACACTTTGCAAAATAAAATTCCAGCTCTTCTGCAACTAAGCATTCTAGGTTGGAAAGCCTCAGAAAATGCTCCATTGTAGCATCTGTTTAGCTTGGAATATTGTCAGGTGATAAAGCTGTGAAATTTGTCACAATTTTTGTGTCACCCTCTTTTTTTGAAGGCAAAAAATTTCCCCTATTTACTGTTTTGTTGAAAGTTATGTTTTCATTTTTTTTGTCCTCTCTACATTATCATATTTTTCATTCTGAGGTCATTGAGAATAACAGTACAAATCATACTTATTTATTGCACAGAATTGGAAATAAATTACAAAATTCTGGCACAAAGTTAGTTATTTTCTTCACTATACTTGAGCCTAGGTTCTTAAAGCATATTTTGGCTTGCAATGTTTTGATCAATCTTAAAAATAGACTTGACAATGTTAAATATTTATATTACCTGATTTTACCTGAAAGAATCTATGACTATACAAAAAATTCCCAAATTTATTTCAGAATAAACTTTTCAGTTTTAGGAAACTGTGGGCATTTACAGGTCCAGGATTTCTTATGAGCATCGCTTACTTAGATCCTGGTAACATTGAATCTGATCTCAGATCTGGATCTACTGCTAACTTTAAGGTAATCTACTTTTTTTGGTCTTCTTTTTATTTGTGTCTCAAATCTATCTCTCATTTGGATAACACATTAATAAATATGTTAATAACTATATGTCAGCTATATAATTTAAAAAAAAAAATTATTACATTTAATTTGACTGTTTACAAAAACATTTAGTATTCAAGTTCCCTGTGAAAAAAGTATAAATTTCTCTTTATAAAATTTATTTTTATTTTTTTTTGCCTAATCTAAATCTTGCTAAGATTTGAATTCAGATTTTCTTTTTGTCCAGTTATTGTGGGTGTTGATGACATCAACTATCCTCGGCTTGCTCATGCAGCGTTTAGCTGCCAGATTGGGTGTAGTCACAGGCCAGCATCTTGCAGAGGTCTGCTACCAACAATATAAAACATTTCCCAGGATTATTTTGTGGATCATGGTTGAAATAGCCATCATTGGCTCTGACATGCAGGAAGTTATTGGCACTTCTATAGCATTCTACTTGCTGTCAGATGGAAAGTATGAAAATATGGAATGTTAATACAATGCATTTATGTTCTTCATAACATGTAACTAGATATTTTGTCTTTCAAAACCATTTAATAACATAGTTAAATTGTATATAAATATTTATTTATTAAAATAACTGAATAAGATAAAATATTAGAAAATTTTGTCTACTGAAAATTAAAATAATTCCTTAGGATGCATTTATGTTCTTCATAACATATAACTAGATAATTTGTCTTACAAAACCATTTAATAACATAGCTAAATTGTATATAAATATTTATTTATTAAAATAACTGAATAAGATAAAATATTAGAAAATATTGTATTATGAAAATTAAAATCATTTTTTTAGGATGCCTCTGGTATGCTAGTGTGATTATAACAATTGCTGGCACCTTTACATTTCTATTCATAATTGATCAGTGATATGGACTTGCAAGCTTGAAGGATTTTTTTATTTTTCTGATTACCACTATGGCCATTATGTTTGGCTATGAGGTGAGTTGTATCTTTCTATACATTTGTAATATAAATAATATATACATTCAAAAATAGCAATTGATAGCAAACTGCTTTATAATTAAATTATTTAATATACTAATAAATCTAAGAGGATTATTCTGTATCTTGTGACGATTCAGTTTTTTTTTTGGTGCTATGGTTTCTTATAAACCTTATTGGTTTGGTATGGTTGATGGGTTAAAACTCGAGCAACCAATATCCCTATATGAAATTAGATGAAAAGTTAAAACCCTTAAATCAAGCTTGCATTTGCTTACATATCCCTAAAGATATGGTGCCCTTCGATCATGGATATATTATTTGTTGTAGGCCTTGCGGGAATTCTATTCATATATTAGGTGTTATTTATCAGGAAATTTTATGGTTCAGTGTGCTTTTTGTATCTGTCTTGGAAATTATGATATTAAAGACTGGTACTGATTGGATTTGCGTCAGAGAGGGTTAGTAATGGGATGAAGGTAGGTTGGGGTAGAGAAGGTGTAGTTATTGGCCAGATTAGTGATATGTGCCATGGTAGCGGATTGTGGCGGGGAGAAAGAAAGCCACCCACATGATATAGAGTGTGTGGGAAGTTGAAAAATCAAGTGGAGGAAGTGAAATATGATTATCAGTGATAGATTATTAAGAAGTAAAGCGTGATATTTCAGAGATTTTCAAAGAGAGAAGGAGGGGAGGCCATATGATATTTTGGTAGTGGTGATTAATCGTTATATTCAGCTTTTTGTGGATTCAATAACATTATTATTTATTTTATTATTTGTGTTATTATTTTTGAAACAATGCAAGATGATTATAAAAATTCTTTATTTTTATTTTTTTGTTTATTTATTATTATTTAGTTGCTAATAAAACATTGATATATGATAACAACTATAACCATTTCAGCACTTGGCAAAAATTAAAATTTTTTCTAAAAAATTGTGCTAATTGGTAGTCCACTTTGCTGATCCCAAATAACATCTCATTCTCTATATGTTTTGTGAAACTTTGGTGCTTTGGTTTATACACTCATCAATGGCAGTCACCTCTTTTTTCTACTATGGCCAATTTTGTAACTTTCACCGTAGGGTTGGGGATATTTTATAGGGGAATGTAGATGATGCCCATTAATAGTTATGGATTTGTTATGGGGCATCCAGAGATATAAATCTCATCTTTATATGAAGCTAACGCATTCTACTCTTTTATTTTTTTATGTGACCTCCAGTAGAAGCATTTAATGCACAGCTATCCTTTTTTTTTATTTATTAAAATGGCAGTGAGTTTGCATTTTCATTAAATAATAATTTTTAAGTTACAAGGTGAGTGGTTACTAAAGAAATTTAATAGAAAAAATTCCCTATGCCAGAAGAGTCTGAATTATTGAATAATTTTTTCAGTACATCAGAGTAGGTCCTAATCAGTCAGATGTCATCAGAGGGATTGTTTATTCCATATTCGCGGCTGTTATGGATCAGAACAGTATTTCTGTTGGGATATGTGTTACCGGAATAGTGGGGAGCTATAATTATGCCTCCCACAATATTTATCTTCATTCTGCACTTGTCAAGGTAAAGACATGGAATATCTCAAGTATGGTCGACTCTCACATTTCCAGCCTAATTATGGTGGAAGGGTGTGTCGGAAAAGAACTTTAAACAATCATTTACTGCCCAATTAAACACACTCTTACCATAGTTTTATTAGTTATAATTGTTTTAAACTTAACCAGATAATACCAAGGCTGGATAACTATGAGTCAGATAGTTCAGACTCTACTGTAACTACTGTCGCAGTACATTTAAAATGAAATAAGCAAAGATAAAAAATACTGAAAGTTGGGCCCATTTTGTTTAGACGCCTAATTAAATTTTGTAAAATAACAAAATTAATAACTAACTATACATATAAACCTGTAACGCTTATATTAAAAAAAAATATGAGTGATGCCGCCAACGCTCTAGTTGTTAGTTGGTCACACTATTGCCATCAAAACTATAAACCTTTCCGAAAACTTGAGAGAGACAAGTATTATGTTTTTTTTTAAATAGAAGCCCTGCAAAGTTGACCAGATTATCAAGATATTTGATTGTTTTGCTTGCTTTGCTGTAAGGATGTTATAAGCACCATTTTTTATTAACATTTTTCTAATCCAGTCACGTGATGTCAATGGAAGTCCAGAGCCATCCCCCAAATCTGTGAAGTCCAATAAGTATTTCTTCATTTGAAGCAGCCCATTGCCTTATTTGTATCTTTTTATCATCAATGTTTTTGTTTTCTTCTGGCATCTTTGCTGGAAGGAGTTTGCTAGGGAAAAATGAAAACCTACACAGATGTAGGTAGAGTAGAACAAATTGTTTGAAAAATATTTCACTAATTTACACTACTGTTTTTGATCATAAACCTTTTTCAAATTCCTAACGCTTTTTTTTTCAGTACCAAATTGTTTAAGACACCCAGAACCCTCATTCTAGTGTGTTTAATGTAAGTCATTCTTGAAAGTTTTCACGATTATATTTATATTTTGAAATTATGTTGTTTTTAAGAAAAAAATGCTAAAGAAACTTTTAAATGTATACAGTAATTGTTGAGTTTTATTTTAACTTTTACTCTAGACTTCTGAACTATCTGTTGACATCTATAAAGGGGTAAGTGAAGTAGAAAAATTGAAAAATTACTTGCAAGTACTTGAAAATTTCCAAACTTTTTAATACTTAAGAAAGTATTAGTTATATTTTTTTTTTTACAAATAAATTAGATCATTAAAAGAAACACATATAAGGTAAAAAAAAAAACAATTTAGTATAAACTGGGGACTTTAAAATATGAAGAAATTGTAAGTCATTTTAAATTTTGCATTGAGCTTTGTTTGCTAGTATGTACTACTAAAAAACATTTGGCATTACATTTTCCCTTGACCGAGTAAGGAATGACTAAGAAGTTGCTTAGTTCAACAGTCTCTTAGCATATTATTAATCATAGTGGCTATATATTATGTGTTATTCCATGCTAATATTAACACTTTCAGGCTTGCCTTTTAAAGATGATAATTTTAAACTTATACTTTCTGATCACCCACATACATGTATTTGTTTGCTTTAGTTGGGAGTCTTTTCCCATTCCGCCCAGCCCTTTATTTATTTTAGTAGAGAAAGGTGCAATTTTTTTAACCTTTTTTGTCACTTGTACTTTAAAGTAAAAAAAAAATATAAAGAAAGAAAAATAGAGAAAGGTGCAATTTTTTTAACCTTTTTGTCACTTTTATTTTATATCTTACATCTTGATGGACTTGGTAAAAAAATTCATTTAGTACTGCCTCTAATAAGAAATATTTTTCCACTTTGCTTCTTTTGCTTAGTTCAGTTTTCTACCATTTTTTTTTTTCTATGTCCTTTTAGGGTGTATTTTAGGGTGTGAGTTTGGAGCTGCAGCCATGTACATCTGGGCAGTAGGTACCTTAGCTGCAGGTCAGAGTTCAACTATGACTGGGCACCTACACCCGGACAGTTTGTAATGGAGGTAATTCATCAGATAGATTTATAAATAAATTTATTTTGTTGCTTTGTACATTTCATCCACTGTAACAGTCAAATACAATGATTAGAACTGATTTAATGACAGGGTTTCCTCAACCTCTCATGGAAAAGATGGCAGAGGGTGCTGTTCACCAGAACTATTGCTATTTTGCCAACAATTTTGATAGCCATATTCTCTGGTATCAATGACATGACTACAATGAATGATTTACTGAACGTACTTATGAGCCTGCAGCTGCCTTTGCATTATTACCAATTATTACATTTACATCATCACCATTGATCATGGGAGAGTTCCACAATGGAAGGTATTCAGTCATTTGTTTTGCTGCATGAGTTTTATTTTGATTATATTTTGTTTGTTTTTTTCAAAGTTAGCAATGTAATTTTTGTATAGAAATAAACAATTAACTGTTTAATTTTAAGTCTTACAATTTTAATTAATTCTAGATCATATTAGTGTGTTCTTTTTTTTTTTCAAATTATTTTTTTTATAATTTTAAATGCATTTAATTAATATTGTATTCTGACCTTATTTATTTATTTTTCTTACAGAATTATGAAGATCATTGCTTGTCTTCTTTCTGCTGTTGTCATTGGGATAAACATATACAGTGGTTTATGTTTAGGAGCTGCCAGATGCTGGGCCGTTTACTTAAGCATCAGTATTTGCTGTGGTTTTATACTTTATATTTCTGTTTAATTTATATGTATTTTGTTTTGCATTAGATTGTTACCTTTTTTTTTTTTTTTTGGGTTTGTTAACATCCAAGCTGATTGAATCAAAAACATATTTTTTATGTTTTCATTCATTTAAAAAAATAGTTGTTTTAGCCATGGATACCTTTGTAGTTATTAATTCCATTATTATTACATCACTCTGGAAAAAAACATTGGCATATAACCCTTTCTTAATTTCTCTCTTATTTAATAGCTGATTTTAATTCTTTTTTGGATTAGTGATGTTTAAAATAATGAATTAACAGATAATTAGCATTTTGCAAACAAGTGATACCCTAAAATCCAAATGCCCTAAAACTCAAACAACTTAGAATCAGAACTGAAATTTAAAAAGGATTTTTGCCCCAGAATCTGAATTAGTTTAGGAATTTAAACATACCGCATGTTATTTCTATATTGTTTTTTTTTTAGTAAGGAAATAAATTATTTGAAAATCAAAAGAATTTGAGCAATGCCCAGGAAAAGGTTAAGTTTGGATTTTGATGTATCACTGATGTATTAACTACCTACACATAAATTCTCAAATTGTCACATTGATGAGCTGTTTCATTGAATGTTTTTCAGATATTATTTTGTTCAGTGGCAATGGGATTTTCATGTGTAACAAAAATACCAGTAAGTAGTTGTTCCTCAATATTAATTAGTTATTTATTTTTTTTTACTAATTGTAGAAAAGGGCTTATTTCTCTTTGGTTTCTTTTGAGTCATAATTAGCATGATATGAAGCAGTCACCAATGTTATGGAGGGATTCAGTGTTGAAGTATTGTAATGGAGTGATATTGTTATGGAGCATTATAATAATTCACTGGGAGATACATTCTTTCTTTGCAATAATAATAATAGCAGAAACTCATTATATTATTTAATCCTTGTAAAAATCCCAAGTAGTAAAACAAAAAGGACTTGTATAAAATATTTACCGGTAACTTGTAACAACTAACTCTGGACTGTGCTCTACAAACTTATGACTGGACTGTCTGCTACAAACTTACATACTGTACTAACTTTGCACAAAAACTGTCATGTGATAAAATCAACCAATTCACTACATCCTCTACTGGTCAAACTGGCTTTTTGTTATATTTCCACTTTCATGCTTGACCACTTCTTTCTTGATCATTCTTGCTATTTATACCTATGACATAATTACACTCAGACATGACCATTACACTAATGCATCATTCCTGCTAAAAGAACATTTTAAAGTAATTTCATAATTATTTTTTTTGTGGCCATTTTGATAAAATCTTTTTTGATGGTTATTTTTCCAAAGTGTCGATGAACGATGCATTCTGTTTGTTTTTATATAATAAAATACCTTGGAGATCTGGACAAAAGTCAGTTTATCCAGATTTAAGGGGGGAAAGTAAATAAAGAGAAAAATCTGTACATAAATCTGTACAAAGTGCAGCATTTAGCCATTAATGTACAGAAATTGATTTAATTAGTAATTCTGGGTTTATTTATAAGAATAGTTTTGTTTTAAAAAAAGCCTGAGTAAATAAAAAAGATATCTGAATATGTTAAGCATTAGCAATAGGATGAAAAGTTAACTATTTCTATGCCAAGGGCACAACTAAACTGCACTGTGTAATAGGCTATATGTAGGATCAGAAGATAACATCTCAATTTTTTAAGAAAATACAGACTGTTATTTTTTTTTTAAAATATTTTAATCTTTGGTTATAAAAAATTAAGTAAACTAACTGGAATGTGATAGTTTTGTATGTTTACTAGAACAAGAGTGATAGATAGGTGAGTTTCAAAGTCTGGCAGACCTACATTGCTAACGAAGAAGCTTAGTTTGAGCATTTGCAAGGGGCTAATATGAATTAAAAGAAATGGCAGTCAGAGAGGCTCAATTGTCAAAGGTTTTTGGGGTCCATGATTAGCAAAGTTGGTCTAGACAGAATTTTTGCCTGAGGTATTATCTTTGCCTTAGACCTCCATTAGCCTGGGGCCCTCAAAAAATTGGAGAAACTCCTAATTCCATTTTGTTCTTCATAAAAAGATATGTAAACAAGTACATTTTTATGGAAGTTATAGTTTACAGTTTTAAAATATAAAAAATATTTTTAAAGGGTTTTCAAGACATTGTTATGTAAGTAATCACCTAAAATGTGTTTTATATTGTTTTTTGATTAACTAAAATTTACTGCTTTATGTTGTCTTGGTTACTTATTTTTAATATTTAACTTTTTTCTTTAAGTTTTAACACTTTTCTCTAAGCAAAAATGTTCTCATTTCAACTATATTAGATATGAAGAAAGATTAAATGATAAAAAGTTTCTAATATTGTGTAATATTTCATTTTAAACTAATTTTAAAATCATTTTATTTGAAGGTGTTGTCTTTGAACCCACCTTAACATTAAGAAAAAAAGAAAAATTAAATTTATAGTTCAATATTTCTTTTTGGAATTAACAAATTTTCTTTGTTAGATTAGTAAAGCTTGTGGAAGTATTAGTGTGTTGTCATTTAATTATATTACATCTCCAAGTAGTGAATATAATATGTGAAAATATTAATTTAAAAAATGTAATGAATATAATTAGCTAAATTAACTAGCTTGTTTCTTGGACTGATATAATCCTTAGCTACATGAGTTTTATTTCCTACACTCTCAAAAAAACTTTTCATTTTTCATAATTTATTTCTCTTAAACTTGTACTGAATGATATTTCTGCATGTAAAGTACGAAAATGTTTATACAGTCATACAGCTTAAAGCAGTGGTTATGTTCCAATTATCTTGTTGGTAAAAGGGATAAATTTTAAATGATTTAGAATCTATAAATTCTTTGCATTTTACAAATCATTTTTTTTAAAATTCTTCTTTACAGAACAAAAGTTATTCATAAGTATTATTTAATGATCAACATTAAGTGGAAGCACCACTTTTTTTGTGTCAAACTACATGCTTTGCCCCCATGATTACAGCTTCTAATTGATACCCCCATAGTTCTCATGCCAAATGAAAAAATGTTGCTTTTTACAGTAACAATAAACAAGTTTTTGAGTACATGTTGATATCCTTGTCCATTTCAGTACTAAAACCAACATTTACATAAGCCCTTTAATACATGATA
>JAGDYQ010000025.1:7135358-7203403 GCA_021962125.1 Bulinus truncatus | reverse complement strand
AAAATTTAAAAACTGAAATGTTTCAAAGATCACTTTGTTATGAGTTTATTTTTTTTAATAGATATTTTATAGATACATTTTGAAGTCATTGAACCCAGTAGTGCATCCATACTTGACTGAGAGGGTGATACTTTGGCCTGACTATAAGAGAGTGGGCTTTTGTAGATTATAGGAGATTGTGTATTTGATTAATCATCACATTTCTCAATATGATAGCTTATTTACATAGTAACCCCAGTTAATAATTTGATATCATCACCCCATATTATAAAATAATTTGCAGCAATACTTTCAATTTTATTGACGAGTGAAGAAAAAAATTGTCTTAATGAATTAAGTTGTCTTTAAATAATTAACCATCCATGAAAAAAAAACAACCTTGAAGAGTTATTGTAATGTATTGAAAAGTACTAGCATTCCTAAGTACTACTTAAAGTACTTCAGATTCCTGAGGACCATAACATTAGATAAAGTAGAGTTGACCTGTCTATACTATCTGCAGCATACCATGAGGTGGGGGATAAGGGGCAATCACACTGACTTCACGTTCTTCTTCTAATCATTTAATATTTAAAGGAAATTCAGTGGACTTAGGGGACTGTTCACACCTGAGAAAAAAATCAAAAGAATGTGAATCTGGGACCTCCAAGTTCATAGCTGAGAGCATTATCTTATTGTCATGCCATCTTCAATCATTTTTATATTAATCTTTATCATGTTCCTGATTTATGAAGCTCAATATCAGTAGATATCATACAAAGGCTGTGATTCCATTTTGTTTTACTTTTTAATGTCTGTAATACACGTAAAAGTAAATTATGTCATTCAGTTTGGTGGCTTGATTTTACCTTCCAAATATTTTTTTTTTTTCATTTGAAGATAAAGTTGACTCATCAGATCTCACCATGCTGGAGATCTCTGATGCCATGACCTCCACTGAAAATGACACAGGTGCCACCTCAAGAAAATCAAAGAAACAAATAATTTCCGAAACTCCCACTTACTTTTATCAAAAGATAACAGTTCCAGAAGTTGATCAAGTAAATATGGCATATTACATCTTTCACCAATTATGTATCTAACAATGGCAAGGCTCTTTCAAAAAATAATTATAGTAATTTTCTACTGATAAGCTCATAATGACATAGATATTCAGAAAACTGTCAGTTAATTCAGCTAGGGTTTAAAACATTTTTTAAATGGGAAAAAAAAGTTATTTTAGTAAATTCATTGCATTCTTTTTACCAATTGGAATATTGAATTTCTTAATATTTTCCACATTGTCTTGTGAATTTTTAAATAACATACTTATTATTATTGTAATGAAAACAATTTTACTCACTTTTTGAAAAAAGAAATCTAACTTCCTTTATTCTTAATTCTTTCTACAGTTGAATTCATTCTCAACTCTAATTTCTACACAAAAGCTACTTTAGTAATTGTTGTGGGAAAAAAAGTTGATACTTGTAATTTCTACAAACTCCGTCACTTTGCAAAATAAAATTCCAGCTCTTCTGCAACTAAGCAGTCTAGGTTGGAAAGCCTCAGAAAATGCTCCATTGTAGCATCTGTTTAGCTTGGAATATTGTCAGGTGATAAAGCTGTGAAACTTGTCACAATGTTTGTGTCACCCTCTTTTTTTGAAGGCAAAAAATTTGCCCTATTTACTGTTTTGTTGAAAGTTATGTTTTCATTTTTTTTGTCCTCTCTACATTATCATATTTATCATTCTGAGGTCATTGAGAATAACAGTACAAATCATACTTATTTATTGCACAGGATTGGAAATAAATTACAAAATTCTGGCACAAAGTTAGTTATTTTCTTCACTGTACTTGAGCCTAGGTTCTTAAAGCATATTTTGGCTTGCAATGTTTTGATCAATCTTAAAAATAGACTTGACAATGTTAAATATTCATATTACCTGATTTTACCTGAAAGTAATCTATGACTATACAAAAAATTCCCAAATTTATTTCAGAATAAACTTTTCAGTTTTAGGAAACTGTGGGCATTTACAGGTCCAGGATTTCTTATGAGCATCGCTTACTTAGATCCTGGTAACATTGAATCTGATCTCAGATCTGGATCTACTGCTAACTTTAAGGTAATCTACTTTTTTTGGTCTTCTTTTTATTTGTGTCTCAAATTTATCTCTCATTTGGATAACACATTAATAAATATGTTAATAACTATATGTCAGCTATATAATTTAAAAAAAAATTATTACATTTAATTTGACTGTTTACAAAAACATTTAGTATTCAAGTTCCCTGTGAAAAAAGTATAAATTTCTCTTTATAAAATTTTTTTTTTTTTTTTTTGCCTAATCTAAATCTTGCTAAGATTTGAATTCAGATTTTTTTTTTGTCCAGTTATTGTGGGTGTTGATGACATCAACTATCCTCGGCTTGCTCATGCAGCGTTTAGCTGCCAGATTGGGTGTAGTCACAGGCCAGCATCTTGCAGAGGTCTGCTACCAACAATATAAAACATTTCCCAGGATTATTTTGTGGATCATGGTTGAAATAGCCATCATTGGCTCTGACATGCAGGAAGTTATTGGCACTTCTATAGCATTCTACTTGCTGTCAGATGGAAAGTATGAAACTATGGAATGTTAATACAATGCATTTATGTTCTTCAAAACATGTAACTAGACACTTTGTCTTTCAAAACCATTTAATAACATAGTTAAATTGTATATAAATATTTATTTATTAAAATAACTGAAAAAGATAAAATATTAGAAAATTTTGTCTACTGAAAATTAAAATAATTCCTTAGGATGCATTTATGTTCTTCATAACATATATAACTAGACAATTTGTCTTACAAAACCATTTAATAACATAGTTAAATTGTATATAAATATTTATTTATTAAAATAACTGAATAAGATAAAATATTAGAAAATATTGGTTACTGAAAATTAAAATCATTCCTTAGGATACCTCTGTATGCTGGTGTGATTATAACAATCGCTGACACCTTTACATTTCTATTAATTGATCGTTATGGACTTAGAAAGCTTGAAGGATTTTTTTGTTTTCTGATTACCACTATGGGCATTATGTTTGGCTATGAGGTGAGTAGTATCTTTCTATACATTTGTAATTTAAATAATATATACGTTCAAAAATAGCAATTGATAGCAAACTGCTTCATAATTAAATTATTTAATATACTAATAAATCTAACATGATTATTCTGTATCTTGTGACGATTCAGTTTTTTTTTGGTGCTATGGTTATAAGCCTTATTGGCTTGGTATGGGTGATGGGTTAAAACTCAGGCAACTAATATACTGCATGGTGTGGATGAAGAGTTAAAACCCAATCAACTTCATTTGCTTATATTCTGAATGGTGCCTTTCGTCATGGATATGTTATATATTTTGGGAACTATTCATATATTAAGTGTTATCAGGGAAATTTTATGCGTTCAGTGTGCTTTTTGTATATTAAGTGTGATATTAAAGACTGAGTGATTGAATTGTCAGAAGTTAGTCATTGGTTGAAGTGGTTAGATGAGAGGGGCAGTTGACCAAATTGATATGGCCGTGGTAGTTGGCCGAGACATGATATAGAGTGTGGAAGTTGAAAATTAGTGGAAATAAATATGATTATCAGTGATAGATTATTAAGAAGTAAGCGTGATATTTCAGAGATTTTCGAGAAGATATGATATTTTGGTAGTGGATTACGTTATATTCAGCCTTTTGTGGATTCTATAACATTATTCTTTGTTTTATTATTTGTGTTATTGTTTGTGAAACAATACAAGATAATTATAATTATTCTTTATTTTATTTTTTGTTTTATTGTGTGTAGGTGCTAATAAAACATTGATATGATACCTTTATAACCATTCCAGCCTTGGCAAAAATTAAAGGTGCACTACAAAATTGTACTAGTGGTAGTTCACTTTACTGATCAAGAAATGACATCTCATTCTCTATATATTTTGTGACTTTGGTGCTTTGATTGCTCACACTCATCAATGGCAATCCTCATTTTTACCTATATGGCCAGTACGATTTTCACCTTGGGGTTGGGGATATTTATAGGGGAATACAGATACCCCATTAATAGTTATGGATTTGTTATAGGAACAAGATATAAAATCTCATCTTTATGAAGCTAACACATTCTGCTCTTTTTTATTTTATGACCTCCATAGAAGCATTTAATGCACAGCTATCCTTTTTTTATTTATTAAAATGGCAGTGAGTTTGCATTTTCATTAAATAATAATTTCAAAGTTAAAAGGTGAGTGGTTACTAAAGAAATTAAATGAAAAATTTCATGCCAAGAGTCTGAATTATTTTATTTTTTTCAGTACATCAGAGTAAGTCCTAATCAGTCAGATGTCATCAAGGGATTGTTTATTCCATATTGCGAAGGTTGCGGATCAGAACAATTGTTACAAGGTGTTGGAATAGTGGGAGCTATAATTATGCCTCACAATATTTATCTTCATTCTGCACTTGTCAAGGTAAAGACATGGAACATCTCAAGTATGGTAGACTCTCACCTTTCCAGCCTAATTATGGTGGAAGGGAGTGTCGGAAAAGCACTTTAAACTATCATTTACTGCCCAATTAAACACACTCTTATCATAGTTTTATTAGTTATAATTATTTTAAACTTAACCAGATAATACCAAGGCTGGATAACCATGAGTCAGATAGTTCAGACTCTACTGTAACTACTGTCGCAGTACATTTAAAATGAAAATAGCAAAGATAAAAAAAAATACTGAAAGTTGGGCCCATTTTAGATATAATTAAATTTTTTAAAATAACAAAAATAATAACTAACTATACATATAAACCTGTAACACTTATATTAAAAAAAAAAAGAGTGATGCCACCAACGCTCTAGTTGTTAGTTGGTGACACCATTGCCATCAAAACTATAACCTTTCGAAAACTTGAGAGACAAGTATCATGTTTTTTTTTTAAATAGGAAGTTCTGCAAAGTTGACCAGATTACCAAGATATTTGATTGTTTTGCTTGCTTTACTGAGATGTTATAAACATTTTTTTTTTATTAACATTTTTTTCTAATCAGTCACGTGATGTCAATCGATCCAGGCCATCTGAAATCTGTGAAGCCAATAAGTATTTCTTCATTGAAGCAGCCATTGCCTTATTTGTATCTTTTATCATCAATGTTTTTGTTGTTTCTGTCTTTGCTGAAGGATTTTATGGGAAAAATGCCACAGATGTGGTAAGTAAAACACAAATTGTTTGAAAAATATTTCACTAAATCTACACTACTGTTTTTGATGTAAACCTTTCAAATTCTAACATTTTTTTTTTCAGTACCAGAATTGTTTAAGACATGAGAACCCTCATTCTAGTGTGTTTAATGTAAGTCATTCTTGAAAGTTTTACGTATATTTATATTTTGAAATTATGTTGTTTTAAAAAAAAATGCTAAAGAAACTTTTAAATGTATACCGTAATTGTTGAGTTTTATTTCTTTTACTCTAGACTTCTGAACTATCTGTTGACATCTATAAAGGGGTAAGTGAAGTAGAAAAATTGAAAAATTACTTGAAATACTTGAAAATTTCAAACTTTTTAATACTTAAGAAAGTATTATTATATTTTTTTTACAAATAAATTAGATCATTAAAAGAAACACATAAAGGTAAAAAAAAAACAATTTAGTATAAACTGCGGACTTTAAAATATGAAGAAATTGTAAGTCATTTTAAATTTTTGCATTGAGCTTTGTTCGCAGTATGTACACAAAAAACATTTGGCATTTCATTTTCCCTTGACCGAGTAAGGAATGACTAAGAAGTTATTTAGTTCAACAGTCTCTTAGCATATTATTAATCATAGTGGCTATATATTATGTGTTATTCCATGCTAATATTAACACTTTCAGGCTTGCCTTTTGAAGATGATAATTTTAAACTTATACTTTCTGATCACCCACATACATGTATTTGTTTGCTTTAGTTGGGAGTCTTCCCATTCCGCCCCAGCCCTTTATTTATTTTATAGAGAAAGGTGCAATTTTTTTTAACCTTTTTTGTCACTTTTAATTTATAGAGAAAGGTGCAATTTTTTTTAACCTTTTTTGTCACTTTTATTTTATATCTTACATCTGAAGCTTGGTAAAAAAAATTCATTTAATACTGCCTCTAATAAGAAATATTTTTCCACTTTGCTTCTTTTGCTTAGTTCAGTTTTCACCATTTTTTTTTTTCTATGTCCTTTTAGGGTGTATTTTTAGGGTGTGAGTTTGGAGCTGCAGCCATGTACATCTGGGCAGTAGGTATCTTAGCTGCAGGTCAGAGTTCAACTATGACTGGCACCTACACCGGACAGTTTGTAATGGAGGTAATTCGTCAGATAGATTTATAAATAAATTTATTTTGTTGCTTTGTACATTTCATCCACCTAAACAGTCAAATACAATGATTAGAACTGATTTAATGACAGGGTTTCCTCAACCTCTCATGGAAAAGATGGCAGAGGGTGCTGTTCACCAGAACAATTGCTATTTTGCCAACAATTTTGATAGCCATATTCTCTGGTATCAATGACATGACTACAATGAATGATTTACTGAACGTACTTATGAGCCTGCAGCTGCCTTTTGCATTATTACCAATTATTACCTTTACATCATCCCCATTGATCATGGGAGAGTTCCACAATGGAAGGTATTCAGTCATTTGTTTTGCTGCATGAGTTTTATTTTGATTATATTTTGTTTGTTTTTTTCAAAGTTAGCAATGTAATTTTTGTATAGAAATAAACAATTAACTGTTAAATTTTAAGTCTTACAATTTTAATTAATTCTAGATCATATCAGTGTGTTCTTTTTTTTTTCAAATTATTTTTTATAATTTTTAAATGCATTTAATTAATATTGTATTCTGACCTTATTTATTTATTTTTTCTTACAGAATTATGAAGATCATTGCTTGTCTTCTTTCTGCTGTTGTCATTGGGATAAACATGTATTTTGTGGTGGTTTATATTCAGGAGCTGCCAGATCACTGGGCCGTTTACTTAAGCATCAGTATTGCTGTGTTTTTATACTTTATATTTCTGTTTTATTTGGTATGTATTTTGTTTTATTAGATTGTTACCTTTTTTTTTTGGGTTATTTAACATCCAAGCTGATTAGATCAAAAACATATATTTTATGTTTTCATTCATTTAAAAAAATAGTTGTTTTAGCCATGGATACCTTTGTAGTTATTAATTCCATTATTATTACATCACTCTGGAAAAAAACATTGGCATATAACCCATTCTTAATTTCTCTTATTTAATAGCTGATTTTAATAATTCTTTTTTTGGATTAGTGATGTTTAAAATAATGAATTAACAGATAATTAGCATTTTGCAAACAAGTGATACCCTAAAATCCAAATGCCCTAAAACTCAAACAACTTAGAATCAGAACTGAAATTTAAAAAGGATTTTTGCCCCAGAATCTGAATTAGTTTAGGAATTTAAACATACCGCATGTTATTTCTGTATCGTTTTTTTTTAGTAAGGAAATAAATTATTTGAAAATCAAAAGAATTTGAGCAATGCCCAGGAAAAGGTTAAGTTTGGATTTTGATGTATCCCTGATGTATTAACTCTCAACTGTTGTTCATTTTCGGCAATTTTTTTAAGCTGATTTCAGGGTGTTTTGTAAAACTAGGCATTTTTCATTATGTTATAAGCTACCTAGTGAAGTTATACATCCTTAAATTTGGAAATGAATAAGCTATTTAATGATATAAAACTTTTGATATAATAGAAATTTTTAATTTTGTAAAATTATAGTGTAAATGATTTTTTTTATTATTTTTTTTAACTAAAAATACAAATACATCACAAACGGTAAGAATAAAAAAAAAAAGGTATGAAGAATTTAAACAAAATCTTTATTATTTACATAAACATTATTCATTTGTACAACACATAAATAAATTTGGACGTAAAATTATGATAATTTTTTTTTATTCAACTTTAAATGATACGAAAAAAAATAAGGACTCATGCCTCTAGAGTGAAAAAAGACATATAATTTTCACACAATGTTAGACAAGACAAAATTGATCATTAAAATTTCTATATTATTATTATAAGTGACAGGAAACACATTTAAATGAATAAAAAAATAAAGTTTCCACCAATTATTTGTTTTTCTAAGGACATTATACTTATTTAAAAGTTGATCACTTTTGTCACCCCTTCCATATTAAAAAAATCACCAAATTTCACTTTTCCCAAGAAATCATGCTTAGTCATCAAACAGCCCGGCCTCAAATATGCATGAAGCACTCCCTTTTTTGACATTTTGTCAAAAAAGGGAGCCACAGCGACAAAAATTGCTAGTGCATAATGTCTTTTTTCAAAATAAAATTTGGAATATTTTACCAAGTACCAAATTTTTACAAAAATAAAAAATCTATTTTTCTTTGCCACTGTATCCCAGGGTCGGCGTTGCACATATATAATAAAACATTAAAAAAAAATTTACCAAAAGTAAAAATATAAAGAATTATAACGTCCAAAAAATTGTCGCTCACCGGTGGTCGAAAAGTCAATGCTACGATGGTTGAGAGTTAACTACCTACACATAAATTCTCAAATTGTCACATTGATGAGCTGTTTCATTGAATGTTTTTCAGATATTATTTTGTTCAGTGGCAATGGGATTTTCATGTGTAACAAAAATACCAGTAAGTAGTTGTTCCTCAATATTAATTTGTTATTTTTTTTTACTAATTGTAGAAAAGGGCTTATTTCTCTTTGGCTTCTTTTGAGTCATAATTAGCATGATATGAAGCAGTCACCAATGTTATGGAGGGATTCAGTGTTGAAGTATTGTAATGGAGTGATATTGTTATGGAGCATTATAATAATTCACTGGGAGATACATTCTTTCTTTGCAATAATAATAATAGCAGAAACTCATTATATTATTTAATCCTTGTAAAAATCCCAAGTAGTAAAACAAAAAGGACTTGTATAAAATATTTAACTTGTAACAACTAACTCTGGACTGTCTGCTACAAACTTACATACTGTACTAACTTTGCACAAAAACTGTCATGTGATTAAATCAACCAATTCACTACATCCTCTCCTGGTCAAACTGGCTTTTTGTTATATTTCCACTTTCATGCTTGACCACTTCTTTCTTGATCATTCTTGCTATTTTTATACCTATGACATAATTACACTCAGACATGACCATTACACTAATGCATCTTTCCTTCTAAAAGAACATTTTAAAGTAATTTCATAATTATTTTTTTTGTGGCCATTTTGATCAAATCTTTTTTGATGGTTATTTTTCCAAAGTGTCGATGAACGATGCATTCTGTTTGTTTTTATATAATAAAATACCTTGGGGATCTGGACAATAGTCAGTTTATCCAGATTTAAGGGAGGAAAGTAAATAAAGAGAAAAATCTGTACATAAATCTGTACAAAGTGCAGCTTTTAGCCATTAATGTACAGAAATTGATTTAATTAGTAATTCTGGGTTTATTTATAAGAATAGTTTTGTTTTAAAAAAAGCCTGAGTAAATAAAAAAGATATCTGAATATGTTAAGCATTAGCAATAGGATGAAAAGTTAACTATTTCTATGCCAAGGGCACAACTAAACTGCACTGTGTAATAGGCTATATGTAGGATCAGAAGATAACATCTCAATTTTTTTAAGAAAATACAGACTGTTATTTTCAAAAAAAAATTATTTTAATCTTTGGTTATAAAAAATTAAGTAAACTAACTGGAATGTGATAGTTTTGTGTGTTTACTAGAACAAGAGTGATAAATAGGTGAGTTTCAAAGTCTGGCAGACCTACATTGCTAACAAAGAAGCTTAGTTTGAGCATTTGCAAGGGGCTAATATGAATTAAAAGAAATGGCAGTCAGAGAGGCTCATTTGTCAAAGGTTATTAGGGGTCCATGATTAGCAAAGTTGGTCTAGACAGAATTTTTGCCTGAGGTATTTTCTTTGCCTTAGACCTCCATAAGCCTGGGCCCTCAAAAAATTAGAGAAACTCCTAATTCCATTTTGTTCTTAATAAAAAGATACGTAAACAAGTACATTTTTATGGAAGTTATAGTTTACAGTTTTAAAATATAAAAATATTTTTTAAAGGGTTTTCAAGACATGGTTATGTAAGTAATCACCTAAAATGTGTTTTATATTGTTTTTTGATTAACTAAATTTACTGCATGTTGTCTTGCTACTTATTTTTAATATTTAACTTTTTATTTAAGTTTTAACACTTTTCTTAATAAAAATGTCTCATTTCTTAACTATATTAGATATGAAGAAAAGACTAAATGATAAAAGTCCCTAATATGTGTATTATTTCATTTTAAACTAATTTTAAAATCATTTTATTTAAGGTGTTGCCTTTGACCCTTAACATAAGGAAAAAAAAGAAAATTAAATTCATAGTTAAATATTTCTTTGGAATTACAAATTTCTTTGTTAGACAGTAAGCAGCTTGTGGGAAGTACAGTGTGTTGTCATTTAATTATATTACATCTCAAGTAGTGAATATTTATGTGAAAATATTAATTTAAAAAATGTGTAATGAATATAATTTAAATTAACTAGCTTGTTTATTGGACTGGATATAATCTAGCTACATGAGTTTTATTTCCTACACTTTCAAAAAAACTTTTTCATTTTTCAAGATTTATTTCTCTTAAAATTGTGCTGAATGATATTTCTGCATGTAGGAAGTACGAAAATGTTTATACAGTCATACCCAGCTTAAAGCAGTGGTTATGTTCCAACTATCTTGTTAATAAAAGGGATAAGTGCAATGATTTAGAGATATAGTCTCTGTTATGAGCTGTAATTTTTTGCCTAGAAATTATTATTTATGCTGAACAAGAGTTATTCATGAACATATTTGGGTGACATTGATGGGGAAATTTTCTTTTTTTTTGTGGCAAACTACATGCCTTTACATGCATCTTAACACTTCTAATTATTTTTCATCATTCTCTTACTTAATGAAAAAGTGTTAACATTTTTCTTCAGTAACAATAAACTTGAATTTTGAGTATGTAGATGTCGTATCCCATTTCAGTACTAGAATAACAACACATAAGCCCTTTAATACATGATATATATTAGGGGTGTGCCGGAATCCGGTTCCGCCGGATTTTGCACTATCCGGTAAAATCCAGTTCTGCCGGATTTACATGTATCCGGAATCCGGAAAATACCGAATTTCTGAATTTGCCAGATTTTGTGACTCACGGACCATAATCTGAAATAAAAGTAATTCTCTTTCCCGAATTCTACACGATCACGATACATTAATCGATTGTTTCGAGCGTTTTGCTTGTTTAATGTTTTGAACATAGAGTCAGCACCGCTAATATTGGCCAATCGGCCCAATCCCATACATGATAGTGCGGGGATGAGTAATTATTATTAGTGACGTCATCTTAACCACAATCACCAATGACGTTGTAACAGAAATAATAAGCAACTATACTGCCCAAGCGCCTGGCCGCCAGCCTGCCAGCCCGCCACAAAATAAATAACAGAAATGAATGGTTTTTGATAAATTCAACATTTAAGTTATTTAGATTTCTCTGAGAGATGGAAAAGATGTCTTCTTTGTTATTAAATTAAAATGCATCACCCACGAGATTTCCTGTTGAAAAAATAGTTCAAATATGAATATTAAATATTGTAAAATGAAAAATAGAATATTTTTCCATTATGAAATTTCCGTGAAGAAACACTAATTCTCTAACACTAATTAATATAAAAAGTCACTGAGTTGGTAATCTAACCCTAACGTAACGTCTTCCATTAAAAGCAATTCCTTCCCAATTTTTTTATTTTATAATTCTATTTTATAATAAAGGTTATTATAATTCTATTTCAACTAGGAATTAAAAGTTAAATATGCTTTAAAAAAATTTACCATAATTTTAATTCATATTTTGATTTTTATTATCGTTCACTCAGTTGTTAAAAATGCGTATCATTTTTTAGTAAAAATTAACATTACGTTAGCGGTCTAGTATAAATTTAAAGGTCTTTGGTTATCTCTATGTCACCAAGCCATCTTCGGCGATTCTCGCTTGCACTATGATCTGTGCTCTTTGGTTTAAACCAGGCTTGCGAAACCGGAGCCAAAGAGCAGGGAGCCGCTACTTTTCGCTGGAGCCCGAGCCGAAAAAATCTGGCAGCTCCACGGCTCCCAAATGCTTTTTTTTTACAGCAGAATTTTTTTTTTTTAGCTTTAAAATTCCAAATTTGTTTGATTATTTGCCTCCTACAATTAGAAACGTTGTTATTTTTACGAACGCCACAACAGTAACAGCGTTAAAATGATAGCGTGCACGCACATCACCACAAGAAATCTTTAATGAGGAATCGTTTTGTGTTCGTTTTAAATCTTGTTTACCCTCCGAAACTTTTTTAACGGCTTGTTATTTTGTTATATATAAAGTTAAAACAGTTTTATTTCATAGAATAATTGTATCAATCATTTTAAATAAATTTTTACTAAGACGACAAATAGAACGTCATTTCGTATTATTATTTGACCGCGAATCAGGCCCGTAGCGTGTGTGGGGGCCAGGGGGGATAAGCCCCCCTTGCGTTTTGTCTGTCCCCCTCTGCTTATTTGCTCTACTTAGTAAAATGTATTACCTGCCCCCCCCCTGCTATTGCCTGGCCCCTGTTGTAGAATACCTGGCCCCTGCTGTAGAATTTTCACGCTACGGGGCTGCTGCGAATTTGTAATAGACTAAAAACAAGATTTATCGCTTTCTGTATTAAACAATTTTATTATAAACAGAATATCTGAAATAGAGTAGATAAATTTATAAGGCTGTGGCTATACGGACCCGGGTCCCAATAAAATCCGATTGTTATTCGGACCCGTGGCAAATATGCACTAAGCTTAGCTATATTTAAACTTTATTTGATGGAACCCGAAAAAATAATAATACAGAGTCCGCTTAGTGGAACCCTAGACACTGAGTAATGATTAAATCATACAATTCAAACAATTATAAAGAAAAAAACAATAATGAAGTTTATGTATAGCTAAGCTAAGTGCATATTTGCCTCGGGCCCGAATAACAATCAGACTTTATTGGGACGGGGTCTGAATAAAAATCGGTGTTTATTGGTACCCGGGTCCGAATAATCACTTCGAATTTATAAATAATAAATGTAAATACTGAAGTCTTTAAAATATTTTAAATAATGTATCATTTTACTATTTGCTAATTTGATCATTGAAATAACTTTTTATTACTTATGAAAATGGCGACTAGTGAAACCTCGATCGAAAATAATGATATGATTCTGGATGGACTGAAACGGTTTGTTTTTAGTAAAACCGACACGCGTATATTTTTCGTTCCTGACTATGGGCCAGCCCCGTAGCGTGAAAATTCCACAGCAGGGGCCAGGCATTCTACAGCAGGGGCCAGGCAATAGCAGGGGGGGCAGGTAATACATTTTACTAAGTAGAACAAATAAGCAGAGGGGGCCAGACAAAACGCATGGGGCCTCATAAAAACACTTAGACTACCTGTACTTTGTGACAACCGAGCTCATACTGCCTCATCCCTGTTTTTCCCACAGTGTCATGTAATCCTTGACCAACCACCTCTACCAGTTATACCCGTCACTAAAGCATGCTTGTTTTAAGTAAACAAGAGGTCACATCCACAGGCAGATTCATATTACTGATCAGGCACATGATTCAAATTTATGCTGCCAGAATATGAATATTAATGAGTGCAAAACAACACACTAGTTGGAAGATGTCAAAAAATATTTTTGTTTTTAAATGTTTCCAATGTTTTAAAATAAATTTTGATGAACAGTGCAGAACAGTGCTAAATGAAAGAGAGTTAAGCAGGGTATGACTATATTTACTGAGTGCTTGGAATGGTGAAGTAATGAAAATAACATCAAATAGTTTTTTATTTGAATGACTTTGCACTATTCTCATCTATAAAGCTAGTATATAATTTTTCAATGTTACTGGACTAAAACTTTTATTCACAACTTAAGTAACAATTTATTTTCTTAAAATTTTACTTTTTAACATATCAAGTAGAATGTAGTCTGTGCATTAGCTTCCGTTGATTATAATCTCTGGTAATTATATTAATTATGGTTTCAAATGCACTGACCACTATTGGCCACAATTGTTAGGGCATAATGTAAGCAAATGTCATGTAACCATTGTATATGTTTACTGTTCAACTAATTTGTAAATTTTTTTTTTTTTTTGAATTTCTTATTTATTAAAAACTATAAATGAGAAAAACTTACTGTAACCATGTTCAAGATTCTATATAAGTATCATTCTTAACAATATTATTCTATTTTCAGAGAATCCGGGGATTATTTGACACCATTACTGAAATGAAATTATTAGCAGTAGAAGAGTAAGATGCTGGAACATAGTTTATGTGACAAAGATATGGAACTATAAAATGGATAAAATAAATTAGTGATTTTGAACTTGCTTCTGAACATTTGTTGAAGTATTAAAAAAAAATGTACAATAATTTTACACATTTCCCTTAGCGCCATGTACAAATGTCTCATGATTAATCTCTTTGTTGCTTTGAAATTTTTGAAGATCCTGTATTTATGTGTAATGTTATTGTGTGATAATGTTGCTTTACACCAATTTTTTTCCGAGTTCATGTTAAATCAAACCCTATTTTTAGTCATATTTTTTATCAAATAGTAAATGGAATTTCCATGAAATTCTCTTTGGCTTTATCAAAGTTAGGTAAGATAAGGAAAGGTAAGATAAGGAATGAAGATACTGATACTAATGTTAAAAAAAAAAGAGCCGGATTCATTGCAAATATATCTTTACCATTTAACATGTCTTTTTTTTTTTTTTCAAGAAATGAAAAAGTAATGTATTTACTATCTAAAAAAACATTATCATTTAGCAAGTTAACAAGACTATAATGGACATTGTTACTATTAAATATTTCATGTAAAATATTTTACTGCATTTTGCAGTTTTATAATGTATGTTGAAAAGTATTTTTAAATATTTTTCTATGACAATAGTTTATGTTTTATTGTGATTCTGATGGGTGTAATGAACCTGACCTAATCAATTCAAAAATTTTTATATACGAGTGTTATCATATGAACATTCCACACTTGTTCATTCACTGCAATATATGCAAGACTCTTATAGGCTAAATGCCTCTGTTGTTTCACACATGAATCTTCAATGTCTTTCAGATTTACTGTGAACATATTTTCTCATAAAATTGTCAAAATACACTTTTTTAGAATGTATCTCTATTTACTTGTTGTAATAACAATTACTTACAGAAAAATGTTTTATAGTGTTGTGTGTTACACTCTTGTTGGCCTCCTATTAGCAGTTGTTACTGGGTTATTTTATTTTCTAAATAACAAAATGTTATGACATGTATTTAATACATGTGTGTGTTAATAAAATTTTAAGTTGAGTTACTCCAGTTATAACAGCAAAATTAATTTTTACATTTTATTTGACTTTTCTTCTGTCTACTTTCTGTTAGTGTATTTCATTCCAAAACCTATTGCTATTTTATAGTTTTTAACAAAGTAGACTTTTATATCAGTTCGGTTTACGATTGAAAGAACTTTACCCATAAAAAATCAGTGACATCAATACTCATATGAAAAGCATTTCTTTATTTTTACGTTTTATTTTAGTCATTATTTATTAATATACACTAACATATATATTAAATTTTGTGAAAGAAATGTTATATCCGCATTTTGTTTTATTCTGTAAACATTCATTAGAAGCTAATTAACCTCTCACAAAAATTTTATGCTTTAGATTTAGAAAATACTGCTTTGATACAAATTATTGCCAGAAAATTAAGTTATCACAGAATGCAAGAAAGGTTTGTGAATAAAGGAATCATTGTAATCATTAATGTGCTTTGAATCAGTTTGAAGTTCCCTGGTAATTTTTTGGGCTTCTTTGTTCTTGTTTGAAGGACAAAAGTTTGCAAACAAAATCTCCAAGGAAAGTGTTAATGTTAAAAAGCATAAAGTATTCATTTAAAAAAAAAAATCAACTTAACAAGAGTAGTACTGATCAAAATTGTAACAATGCACCATGGTTGTTTTATACTACATGCCCTATTATTGTTAACCATATAACCTTGAACCAATCCACACTCCACAGCTTCCCCCAGCTAATCTTGGGTCCCTGACAATCTTCATTATGAGGCCCCTCTAAGTGTGACCTCATTACTGTACCTGACAGGGCCCCCTGAAGACAGGGAGTCTAGCATGTGTTTGAAGTGCACCCTTTCTTTGCACCTGTCCTGCATGCTCCATAACCAGAAAAAAATGATATGGCATTTGATGTACCTGGCCAGTACTGATAAAATAATAAGAAATGTGACTCTGGTACTAATAAAGCTTTATCACGTTTGATGATTGGTACAGATAAAACTTATGACATTTGATGTACCTGATTGGTACAGATAAAACTTATGACATTTGATGTACCTGATTGGTACAGATGAAACTTATAACATTTGATGTTCCTGACTGGTACGGAAAAAAACTTGACTTGACATTTAAATTTTAATTTGATTAACTTGACAGGTACTAATAAAACATTATATGATATATCGTAAAAAACTGAGCAAAAGCAGATGTCTGGTACTAAAAAAAATATTAATATTTGATGCAAAAGTAACAGTTTGGTACTGATAAAAATGTATGAAAAAAGTACCTGCCTGGTTTTGAAAAAGCTTATATTTGAAATGTAATGTAAAAGTACCTGATTTGTACTGATTATATTAATTCGATAAGAATTTGTGCTGGTAGGAGAGACCAGTGGCGCAACCAGCAAAAAATGCTGGGGGGGGGGCTCACATTATGAAAAAAGACAGTTTGACAGTCTTTTTAGTAACTTTATAACATAATGTATGTATTGATGATTTGGCCTGGGGGGGGGGTGCGCCATTGGGATGGATTATAAGTGGTCGTATAATTTTATCCCCTTATCCAATCATTCATATATCGATTTTAACAAGCAAGTTGACTATTTACTTATGTATATTAATAATCACTTGATAGAACGCTAGGGTGGCAGCAAAAATGTCGCCAATTAAAAAAAAAAGATTTTTTTTCTTTTTGCGAGGACATGAGGGGGGGGGGGTCATCTGTTCTGACGTCCGTATTCTTGCAGTTGTCACGGATCGTCTCGTCAGGATTGTCCGTACGCTTCGGTATTCTTATAGATCCTGACTACATTTTATGACCATAATCATGTCATTAAAAAATTATCAATGCCTTTGACACAATGTCTTATAAAACATCCATAAAATATTCTTATTTAATGTATCAACTGTAATTGTAAGAAGTAGGCATATAGTATTGCAAAAATGTTTCTGATTTTCTCTGGAGAAAAGATTAATTCCTCTTCCTACAGTGTAGGCCAGTGGTCCCCAACCCCCGGTCCGCGGACCGGCACCGGTCCGTGGACCAAGCGGTACCGGGCCGCCAAAGAAACATTAAATTATTTCCATTTTTTTTTAATATGCTGTATTTCTCTCAGGATTTTGAGACTTTCCATGAACGAGAGGTAAGTTAACCGGTAGCTGAGTGGCTGCAAGTTGCAGTGTCTTGTAACTTTGATACTTTCTCATGTTTAACAGTGCTTGGTGTACGTGTATTTTTTGTTTTAAATTTTGCACATTTTTAGGCCACATTTACTATCTGAGTTTAATTTTATTTCAAGTTACTTCTCGGTCACATGAGCTCTCAAATGTAACCCACACATTAGCCAAAATGAGTACGAAACATACGTCATTATAAAATTTCCTTGAGAAAAAGAAAAGACCAAGGGAATAGACAGAATAAAAGCCAACAACATCAGAGAAACATAAAACTTTTACAAGACTACACTATGAGTCCTATTTGAAATATATTTATCGGAACATGTGATTTCCAAACACCATGCCATGCATAGTTTGAGGCGACCGGTTATCTAATGAAGCAATGAAACCTTCAAAACTGATTCACCACTTGAGCGTCAAGCGCCCTGGATTAATAGACAAGCCCCTGGAGTATTTTGAAAGAAACAAAGGAAACATAAAGGAGAGAAAAAATTTGAGAGTGGTTCTACACATTGTATCTTTCACAGGGAAATGCTGGCAAGTCGAAAACTTTCACCGTAATTTTATAGTTTGTTGATTGATGTTGTTAAAGTAATTAACCACACGTTCATTAGCTCGCGCCTATTTGAGCAGCTTTGTGAGGAGACTGGCGCATAGCAAAGATGTTTTTCCTTGTAAGCACTACACATAAATAAGAGGAAAATCGCTAACCAAAGTATTTAAATAGCGAGAGCCATCGCAAAACAGAAGTCACTGCTGAAAACTGTTTTAATGTTGGCAGACAAAGTAGATGTTTTTTAAAGGCCAAACTGAAATAATGGGGACGGCATGTGAACAAACATGTTTGGACATAATCCAAATATTCGTAGGTGGGATCGTAGGAAAGACTAAAACCTGAGCATTCATTCTCCCAGCTGGTGCACGATCATTTCTTTTTGCTTTGCAAAGAGTTTGAGTGCTACTTCCTAAACATGCTTGTCTGTACATAAAGAAAATTAAGCTGCTGGAGATTGCAAAATGACTGCAACTACATTCGAGACAACTCTGCCAGTGTTCTGCCAGTAAATTCATGGCGGAATACTCTGAGATTGCCACCACAACACTTAAATCCTAGTGCCATTTCAGATATCCCACTTCGGGTGTCCTTCTATCTTATTTCCACACATGGAACCGTTTCGTTGCAGAGAAACAAGCTCAGGGTTCTCATCGGTTTAGCGTTTTAGTGAATTAAAATGTTAAATCATTTTATACTCAGTTTTTTATATGTTTTAAAAAATCAATACCCGAGCCCCCCCCCAACCCCCAAGCGGGCCCCGGTGAAATTATCAAAGGTTGACCGGCGAGAAAAAGGTTGGGGACCACTGGTGTAGACTATAGTTTTATTATTGGACTACTGCATGGTGTCCTTCTGAGAGGTCTATGTTGGGTGACAATTTAGAATTTAGATTGTGGCGAAGAGATGGATGTCATTCGTTTCGTGTGTTGGTGAACAGGCGCAAACTGTGGCCCAACTTGTAGGGGCCCCACAAAATCCCAGTTTTACACTTGTCACTTCATTTCCCCCCTGTCCCTGTTTTCATAATTGGGTTAAATATGTCCTCACCCCTCCGCCAGGGGTGCCACCGACCTTAACGTCTGCTAGATGTCTAGGTCTGGCTCAATGACTTTTTATTACTATTTTACTAATAGTTACGATTATAGATATTGTCACGTCCTGTATTCCTGTAACGGATTTGATTACATAGACCAGCTCAGAGAGGCTTGGGTGTAAAATATTGACAGTCTACTGGCCAAAGGCCAGTATCCTTTTCATGCTTTGAAGAAAAAACGTGGGTGTGTGTGAGGAGGGGGTAACTTGTGCGAATGTAGGACAAAACCCTCACGGACATTAGCTCAGTGGTCCCCAAACCCCGGTCCGCGGACTTGTACTGGTCCGTGGACCAAGCGGTACAGGGCCGCCAAAGAAACATTAAATTATTTCCATTATATTTACTTTGGTGTATTTCTCTGGGGACTGTGCGACTTTCCATGGATAAGAAGTACGGTAAATTGGGAGCTGGGTGGCTGCGAGTAGCTGTGTCGTTGTAACTTAGGTGGAGAGAAGGTGTGGGATGATGTTTTCTCTGTTCACTGGTACTTTCTCATGTTTAAGAGTGCTTAGTGTACATGTATTGTTTGTTTTAAATGTTGATCCTTTTTTTAGTTCACATTTACTATATGAGTTTAGCGATGTTTGATTTATTTCCATGTTACATCTCGGTCACTTGAGCAATCAAATTTAGCCCACAAATTAGCCAAAATGAATGCGAAACATACGTCATTATAAAATTTCCTTGGGAAAAAGAAAAGGCCAAGGGAATAGACAGAATAAGAGCCAACAACATCAGAGAAACATAAAACTTGTAAAAGACAAAACCATGAGTCCAATTTGAAATATAGATTCATCAGAACAGGTGATTCCCACACACCAACCCCGCCCTGTATAGTTTGAGGAGACCGGATGTCTAATGAAGCAATGCAACCTTGAAAACTGCTTCGCTACTTGAACACCAAGCGCCCTGGATTAATAGACAATCCCCTGGAGTATTTTGAAAGAAAAAAACGGAAACATGAAGGACAGAAGAAATTTCTAAGGGCCACCACATGTCCTTTTCATTGAATGAGAGTGTACTAAGAGCTTCACATTCTGTGGCTAAATTTTGCTTTTGTGTCAGCAAATATTCATAGACTGAACTACTGCCACTACTGGACGACTATCTGGTTTAACTCGCATTAAGGAGATTACACCTGAGAGTGAGTCTACCCATTATATCGTTCATAGGGAAATGCTGGCAAGTTGAAAAATGTCACCGTAATCTAACAGCGTATTGATTGATGATAAAATTATTAACCACATAAAACCACACGTCCTTTACTCGCGCCTATTTGAGCAGCTTTGTGAGGAGATTGGCGCAGAGCAAAATATGCCTTTTCTTGTGCATATAAATAAGATGGTTATCCAGAGTACAATCGCTAACCAGAGTTTTTGAATAACGAGAGTCATTGCAAATATTTCTCTCAAAACAGACTTCACCGAAGGCAGCACATTTCAGTGACAAAATATGGCCTCAAAAATGGCTTACCTGTGTTATATATTCAGCCTGCTCAATGAACTCAAGCTGTCTGTTGTGGGGAAAATGACAACTGCTTTCAAGTGGACAGATATAGTAGCTGCATTTAAAGCCAAACTGAAGTTGTGGGGTCGGACGAGAACAGAGGCATTTGGACATATTTCAAACATTAGCGGGGATTTTAGGCGAGACTGAAATCTGATCATTCATTATCCTAGTTGGTGTCTTTGCAGTGCTACTTCATAACCACAAAATACCAAACGAGGCGAATCTAGCATGTCTGTGCAATTAGAAAATCAACTGCTGGAGATTGCAAATGACTGCGGCCTTAAACAACTCTGCCAGTGTTCTGCATTAAAATCATGACTGAATACCATGAGATTGCCACCACAGTTGACCACAGCACTTAAATCCCAGTATTATTTCGAACATCCTATATGTGTGAAGCGGGGTCTGCAGTGACAACAACCACTAAAAACAACGGAATAAACTAGAATAAGCAACGCACTTAGGGTTTCTTTCTCTCCTGTTTCTACAAATGGAACCGTTTCGTTGCATAGATACAAGCTCAGGGTTCTCCTTTATTTAGCGTTTTAGCGAATTAAAGTATTAAATCACTTTATATTCAGTTTTTGAAATGTTTAAACACACTTAAATAAAATTGTTAAATCAAAATAATCTAATATATAAATAATTAACGCCCCCCCCCGCTCCCCAACAGCGAGCAGCGGCGAGAAAAAGGTTGGGGACCACTTTTATAGCTGAACTAAACCAGGTCCACGACAAAGGGGATTGGGGAGCATTTGGGGGATGTGGGGGGGGGGATTCGGGAAAAAGGGGGGAGGCGCTTCTTCACATGATAACATTGTTGTCACATTGGGAATCCAAAGGTACCTTTGAATAAGGCCCTAAATGTACTATTCCATGCCTATAGGGGCCCCTAAATGTATCTTTGCCCCCAAAAAAACGTACGTACGAATCAAGTATAAAACAAATCATTTCAAAAGACAAATAATGATAATAATAATAATTATTATTATTGTTGACTTTCGAACTGGTTACTATTCAATTATGAGTCTACTAATATAAATGTTGCTGCTTTGACATTTTAAATTTCGTTATAAAAATAATTAAGAAAAAAATCATTATGATCATTTGTAAAGCCTTTAATTGATTAAATTCAATAAAAAATACTAAAATGGGGATGGAAATGAGAGTTTCAGTTAAAAGATAAATTATATTGATATTTCATTAGATTTTGTAGATACCCATAGATATGGTCTTATTTATCTATGGCTCTCCCATAACGGGAAACTCTGGCATCAAAAGTAAATAAATAATTGACAAGGTGAAGGCCGTGTAAACGACGGAAGTTTACATTAGACAATAATTCTTAGCGATACGATTTACCGGCAGCTTAGCATAGGGAGTTATATTAAAAACAAAATAATTTACACTAGGTTAAGTCAGCACATACTAAAATTAAGGATAATTTAAAGCCAACGTATTTCGACATTGATCTTTAAAAATGAAATTATAAAAAAAACATTGTCACCAGTTGTACAACTCTTCCATTTAATTTTAATATTTCATTGGACTTGGATTGTGATGGTAGTGTAACTGTAAGTCTGTGTAACTTACTGTGAAAAGTCATGTAGTATATGAAATTTTATTACGTTTATACAAATTATATCTCATATATTAATTATATGTCCGATAGAAGTAGGTACTCATGCTTTCTGTTTATTTATTGAAACTTATTCAAACAAATAATTTATAGGCCCCTATGCATTTCAACATTTGTTTCACAAACACAATTACTCAGTTTTGTTAGTAATTAACAAAACTAAAGACTAGTTTAAGTCTAACATTTCATTTAATATTTAGATTAACATTTTATCGTATAGGCCAAATGCCCCATTAGTCATAATTGTTACTTTTATAATAGAATAAACAATTGAATAATATAATATACTGTTGTTGTGCACTGCCACTAGTAGTCTTGTTAGAATCTTATGACTTATAAGTTATACTTCACCTGAAATGCTGAATTGAAAGAATGGGTTTTTAATTTTGACATTGTAGATTTTATTAAATCCTATCAACTATGTGGTGGTGAGGTTGCAAGAGTAGTAAGCATAATAAAAGTTATGGGTTCGATCCCAAATCGTAGTAGTTTCCATGGTGCTAACAATGTTAGTAACATGGTTATCATTGGTTATTTCAGCCATAGTGATGATGTAGAAAATACACAAGATATAAGATTTGCTTGTTACAAGGACATCATAGGACCCTATCTTCCTGCCCCTTTATTTTTTTAAACTTGATCTTTAGTTGACTTCAGTGGCCTTGTATGAGGTTGATTAGGGCCATTTTTTGGTTTTGCTTAGTAAAAATACAATTAAAAACCTTTTCATTGCCAATCTTACAAGATGTGTTTGTTATTTAAACTTTATACAATAAAGACATTGTAATGACACAAATGATGTTGTTTTTTTCTGGTAGTGTTATTTAGTTTTTAAATAAATAATAAAAAGATATTTGAAAATGTGTAACTAAATTATTTTATGTATTATAAGTGCTGCTGTTGTCTATAGGATAAGTTAATGTGGTTTAGAAATTATGCCTGGTTATCCCATTTTAAATGTATGGGTTAGTTTGGTTCATAATATCTAGGTTTATTGCAATACAAAATTTCAATATTTAAAATTAAATAAATTATTTTGTCCTGACCTACATCTTGTGAAATTTTATGTGGCTTATGTTCTTTTTTTTTAATATGCTGAATGTTTAACTTGTTTTTATTGTTTTTTCTTTTTTAATCATGCTTTGAAGAAAGTCACAATGGCCTTACAGAAATTTAAATTTAAGTGGATTGAACATTTCAATTCCATATGGGTAGAAGAAGACTGTGAAGGTTTAACATTAAAAGATGATTTGGAGAGTTTGTACCAGCGTCTAGTTGCCAATAAAGAAATTGTCTGTATCCCACCTCAAGCCATATTCCTGAAGGGTCCAACTCTACCAGATTTTAATCCTAGCTTAGAAACATATAACATTGAAGAGCAAGAACATCTACTAGATTCATTACTTTCAAATCAGCTTTTTCTGGCAGAAGTAGTCAGCAGTAATACACCATTTGCTCAGGTAACTACTTTAAAGAAAATATACAAATTAAAAAACAACATATAAATGACTAATAGAAATACCCTTTACAAAAATGAATTATGAAAATAATTATTAATACTTATTTCAGGTTCTTATGAAAAGAGTGCTTGTCCTCCAGCGAATGTATTATGCTCTTTCTCAAAAATATCATGCCATAATAGAAAGCTCATCTGCACCTGTTGTGGTTTCACTGGATACAAAAAAGATTCAAAGTCAGGAACATACTGAACCTTTGTCTCCTATTGGAAGTGATGCTCTTATTAAGATAGGTATCAAGACAGGGCTTAGCATGCTTTTCTCCTTGTTTCGACAAAACTGGGCTTTAGCTACCAGCGCTGGACAAATTTCCTACTGCAATGATGTCCTGGTTACTGCATTAGATGTTGTTTCTTCTTTACCGCCACTGTCTTTAGCAAATGAAAACAAATTAACATCATTAGGCAAGTATTTTGATAAGATTTAGATTTATTACTTTTAACAATATGATTTTCTTTGGTTGTACTTTTAAAAAATATTTTTATTGCTTTGGATGTGAATCTTTAAGTTCTGTGATTAACTTTCTACGTTTTATTGTTTTAGGAAGTGAATCTTTAAGTTCTGTGACTAACTTTCTACGTCTGGCTGCCACACCACAGTCAGGTGCTGACCTACAGGGTCAGCAGCTCGCTTCTCAACTTATGCTTACCATTGCAATGCAGCGAGGTTTGCTTCATCATCTACTAGATTGGGTGGATCTGGCCTTGCGAGTCTCAGCAACTGCCCAGAGTGAAGCTAAAAAGGGCATTGAAAATAAATATGGTCTTATAAATGGCACATTTTTCAAAGCTGTTTTAGCGCAGATGATTGATAAGACAACAAATGTAAGTATTACTCCATTCTATAAAGAAGTTTTTTCCTCTCATTTAAGGGCCTTTCAATCCTTTGTAATTCGTGCAAAGGAAATTCATATGAATATATATTTTTAAATACAAACAATATCTACATATATACACATAAATGCTTACAGTTGCTATATTTATTTGTATTTTATTTTAATAGATCAATCATACAAAAATTACTCGAACACCATTAACAGTTAATCAAGAAGGAATGTTACCTATGTTTGAAGCTGCCATGTTTCTACTAGAAGAGGTAATTTTAAAGTTAGGCATAAAATACTTGAATTGTTTTAATTTGTAATAAGTTTTTAATTATGTGTTTGATTATATTGCTATATTTTTTGTTTTTAAACTTGCAGTTACACTGTGCTGCAGATGAATATACCAATACAGGAGCTGGACCTATTGATTACAATCCATCAAGTTCAGTGGCACCTGGAAACAAGGCCAGCCAGAGTGTCCCTGCGAGTGTGTATGTATGGGGGAGTAACAGCAGCCATCAGCTGGCAGAAGGTAGCCAGGAAAAAATATTGACTCCAAAGCTGACTACTATCTTTGCTGACTGCCAGCAGGTCATATCCTGATAATTGAACACATTTCTTTTTTTTATTTTGAATTACTTTACTTTTCCAACATTATCGCTTCATTTTCAATTTCTTACTTGCAGGAGCTATATCTTCTCACTAGTTTATTATTATTTTTTTTCTGTAACCAGGTAGAGGCTGGTCAATTCTGCTCATTCCTCCTGCACCCAGATGGAAGTGTGAGTGCTTGTGGAAAGGGAAGCTATGGCCGCCTGGGCTTAGGAGATTCCAACAATCAGACTATGCCTAGAAAATTGACATTTGACTCACCGGTGGTCATTAAAAAGATATCATCCTCGAAAGGCTCGGATGGGCACACATTAGCTCTTAACACAGAAGGGGAGCTCTACAGCTGGGGAGATGGTCAGTTTTATTTTTCAAGTATTTAGTTAACTAGATCATTTTAAAAAAAAAAAACTCGACTGAATTTCAAAAGTGCTATTTTTGTAAAAATATACATTTTAAAAATCTGAGTACTTTATTTTGTCTGCTTAAATAATATATTATATAAAAAATTTGCACGCAGTTATTAGATAGGTCCTACATAGTGTGCATAATTTTGTCACTCTTTTCATATAAATATTAAAAAAAAAATAGATCAATTTCTATGGTGAACATTTTATGCACAAGTGCAGTGCTGATCGATGCATTTTAACTTCCAATTTTATTCATTTAATTTTGACTTTTAAAGAAGATACACATTCATAAGCTTTTAATAAAATGTTGTTTTTCACCAGGGGACTATGGAAAACTTGGTCTGGGTGGAAATCACACACAGAAAAGTCCCAAACTTATACAAGGTCCTTTAGCCCAAAAGGTGATATTTCCGATATGAATTAAAAACATGTGTCTTGTTACGCATCTTAAGAGTTCAATATTTATATATATGATAATTTCTAGGTTGTCAAGACTATGTCTGCAGGCTACAGGCACAGTGCAGCTGTTACCTTTGATGGACAACTTTATACTTGGGGAGAAGGAGACTATGGTAGACTGGGTAAAATTTATTTTTTTTTATTATAAATACCATTTTTATATTTAAGTCAAAATTATTTTTTTTTTAATCTAGAAATTTCCTAATTTTATTTGTGCATAAACAATATTTTGGAGCAATTTTCCAATTTTATTTGTGCGTAAAATAAAATTTTCCCAAACAAAAAAAAAAGTTCCCTCAACCCTAAAGGGCCATCGGGGGCAGAAGAAGTGTAGAATTCATCTGTTTCTATAACCTCTGCATATGTAGGGATTGTGTGGTTAGCACAACGCCCAGCCGCCTTAACTTCCCCAATTTAAGCCAGGAACCCATTTAAAGCTGGGTGGACTTGTGGGACTTTAACCAACTTTCACCAGGACCTGGAAAAAAATCCATTGGTTCTCGCCAAGGATCAAACCCAGGGCTCTCAATTTGACAGTAGAGCATCTACACCACTTGGCCATCCGTCTCACAACAAAAGAGTGGATAAAATAGTTTTGAAGCAATTTTCCAATCTTATTTGTGCATGAAAATTTTCTAATCACAGGCCATGGTGATAAGACATCTAGAAATCTTCCTAAACAAGTAAAAGATATTGGACTAGTTGGACAAGTAGCTTGTGGAAGTTCTCATACATTAGCGGTATCACAGGATGGTAAAACAGTGTGGTCCTTTGGAGGAGGAGATAATGGTAAATATAATCCTTTAAAAAAAGAAATAGCTTGCAGTGACATTTATTAGTTATTTGATTATCTTGTACATTTTTGCCACCTCTTCGTTGACTAAAATTATGTGTAGCAACCTCACCTTACGTAAAATTTTTACTTCATACTGTTTATTAAAGATATTATGTGTCCTCTATTTCAACTTAGGTAAACTTGGTCATGGTGATATGAATCGTCAGACTAAACCAGCTGTGATTGAAGCATTCAGCGGCATGTACATTCGTAAAGTAGCTTGCAGTAGTCAAGCATCTTTGGCACTAACATCTACAGGACAGGTTGGATAAATTACATTTATGTGTCTCTAAAATTTCTGTCAAAACATAAAAGCAGAATATTCATTTGCAAATGCCACTTGAGAAATTAAATAAATGACCAAGAAATAATTAAAAATTATATATACATGTACTTATTTATTTATTTATCTCTGGTATAAGAAATAAAGAAGAATAAGTTAAAAATAATTCATTCAACAAAAGTGGTTTTATCCAAATATTTACTACAGTAAGAGTAATACACAGTTTATTTATTTTAAAAAATGTATTTTCAATCATCATTCACGTTTCACTGATCTTTTTTTTTTCAGTGAACTGCAAGTTTCCTTTTTTTTTAAATCTGTGACTCCATGTCTTTTTAGGTGTATGCCTGGGGTACTGGCTCATGCCTTGGATTTGGACTAGCTGATTTTACTGCTATGACTCCTAAATTGATTGAAGACCTTCAGGGCACAAAAATAATGGACATAACCTGTGGCGATAGTCATTGCTTGGCTCTTTCTCATGGTACTTGTGATTTTTTAAATAAATTAGAAATAAAAAATCATACGTTATACTTTCAGTTTACTATAAAATAAATGAAGCAAATAATGCAAGTTAATTTTCTTCACAGACAATGAAGTTTTCGCTTGGGGCAACAATGCCATGGGACAGTGTGGCCAAGGACATGCGCAAAGTCCTGTTACTCGGCCTCGAAAAGTCATTGGCCTTGAAGGGGCTCACATTCAGCAGATCTCTGCAGGCACATCACACAGTGTTGCAACAACAGCTCTTCCGTATGACAGGTAACGCCCTGCACCCTGATGTATTAAATTATAAAACTGGATACTGCTCCAACAATGGACTACTTTAGTAGACATAAAAAATCCAACTTAGTTATGGAAGAAGAAAACAATTATATAAATATATTATCATAAAAATAAAATAATAATATTAATGGTAGTTAATGCGAATATTTTTTGTTTTTTTCTCTAAAAGACAAGTGATTGCTTGGCACCGACCTTTTTGTGTTGACCTTCAAGAAGCAACATTTACAGTACTTAGTTCTTTCCTTGAACATTATTGTGATGGATTTGATAATCCAGAGCCCCCTTCACCTTTTGCCAATAAACAGTAAATATAAATCTTTTCGTTTATCTGGGTACGATTTAGCAAAGATTAAGTGCATTAGTTTAATTCTATAAATTTTTTTTTCTAAACTTTACTGTTTTTCCATTTTACAGACAACATCAGCAGTTTGTCTTACTCTGTTTGAAATTACTGTCTTCACATCTCTCACTTGCTCTCACTTGTGGTCTTGGTAGTGAAGTCTTGGGTAACCAAACAAAACCACTTCGTATCCTGCTGTTCAGATTGGTGGATACTAATACACCAGATGAAATACAAAAGGTAATTTTCTGAAGCTCCTTGAATAATGATCTTTTAAGTGTTGGGGAAGTAAAATGTGAATGGAAAACATTTTTTTTTGTGGAAAATTAAATTTAGTAGCTATGTTTCTTGTTTCCTTCTTCTAAAGCCTTGTCTTCTTAAATTCTAGACTGTGATTGATACACTTTCTATTGGAGCATCCTTATTACTTCCACCATTACGTGAAAGAATGGAACTTTTGCACTCACTACTTCCCCATGGACCTGATAGCTGGGAATCTCTTACAAAAGGCCAGGTGATTAATTATTTTATGCTACAGCAGTGTTTCCCAAAGTGTGATAGGCGTACTCAAAAGAGTTTTGGCGGGGGGGGTATGCACTACACCGGGATGAGAACATTGGGTAAACAAGTACAGCTATGGGGAAAACAAAAAAATTAAGGGAAACCATGACCATAATACTAAGGGTACTCAGTATTAAAAAAATAATAAAGGTGGGTACACAGTTGTTGAAAGTTTGGGAAATATTGTTGTACACTAGAAAGGTTCTTATATATTTTGTTAACAGTGGCTTTCAACTTAATATCTATAGACCTTTATGCTTGTGAAAAAAAATAATCAGTGTTTCTCTCGATTATTTTTTCAGCGGATGCAGTTGAGCATAATATTGACCAGTCTACAAGACAATCAACATATTGCCGCTTTGCTAAGCTTATCTCATCAGAAGCTAGACTGTGTATCTCCAACCACTGACAGTACTGGCACAGAACTTCACTTGGCTGAACTACTCATGAAAACTATATTGAGAAATTTGGCAGCACATGCTGTATGTTTTATTGATTTATTTGTCTGTTTTTTTTCATGGGTGATTATTTTATAATAGCCATGTATGAATGTTTGTTGCTTTGCCTCAGTTCTTATTGTCATTTTTTTCACTGTAGAAATCTAATCATTCAATACCATCACAGCAGAGAACAATGGTGGCCAAATGTGGTTCTTAGAGCCACAAGGGATCTTCAGTGCGATTTGTGTTTTTTTTTCTACTATATGATAACTTTTGTTCTCTACCGTAGATAGTCGCGTATAAGTTGAAAAATTTATGCCTTAAAATTCACTGAAAAAACAGGGTTCCGTAGAATTTGGGTAACGACATTGTACACTCAACACTGCGGTGTTATGTCATCTGCCATTTACCGTGGTGTTTAAATAATTATAAGCCAGCAATACCACTGCTAATTAGCTAGTTTTCTCTAATTTTATTAATTATTCTGTAACCTATAAAATATTTTAATTACCTTTAATAGTTTTGGATTAGCTGCCATGTGCAACCAAATTTGGAATAAAAAAAATCAAGGCAGCGCAGCTCTTTATTAAATTTGCATTGAATTGAATTTCAGTACCCCCAGCATATCTAATTTAGGTCCATCTGTTACAAAAGTTGTTTAAATTCGCGTCCACGATTAATATTCTGTTAAATTATCTCACATCTAGACTTCTAATCTAAATGAGGCAAAGTGGCTGGATAGTTCAGTTGGTAGAGTGCTTGCAATGCGATCGTGAGGGTTGAAATCTAGTCACCCCATGCTTATCAGTATTAAAATATTGAAAGTCTGAGCCCAGCTACATTCGGTATAATTATAAAATTTAAAGAATATGATATTTATCACGTTTTACCCTCGACTTATGAGCGGGTCATAACAAATTTTTTAATTTTTGCCTTAAAAATACTCTCGACTTATCTGCAAAATTGACTAATATGTGAGTCTCTACGTTAAATTTTTATCATTTTACTGTATTGCGGCCATTTAGATTTTTTTTACTCTATGACAATGGGAATGCAACTCTAATTGTCTTCACGTTACTTCTGCCAGCAGGTTCCAATATACGCCATATACTTTATTTTTTAATCAAAGATAATTCACAACCAACACTTTACTTATTTAAAGCAAATTAAAAGCTACTCTGTAAATAGCTTATTGAGCAAAGAATTTAGAAAAAAAATGGTGTATTATCGTTTTCGTTTCTCCTGGGACATTTTCCAATCAGCATTAAATGCCAGCTAAAGTCAGTGAAATCTGGTGTCACTGAGCACTTTGATAGAATAAATTAAAAACTGAAATTAACGATAATACCTATAAATAATTATTTTACTCTTTCAGGAAAGATCATTAAATGAACTTAGCAACCACAACACACATTTTTCTGAGATGTGCTTAGAGTCATCCCCCCCTGCCAATCTTCATTACTTGTTGTCTTCTCTTCAAAAACATTTACTGGCTTATTGTTATAACAAATCTATGACAGACTCTAAGGTGAGCATTAAATTATATACATGTACATGTATCAGATAAACTGAATGTTCTCTTTGCAATTACTTGTTTTTAAGCCATTACTGTATCAAAAATTTATTGTTTTCCACTTGATCCTCTATAAGCTTCCTGTTGTGGTCAAACATCTCCACCAACACTTAATGTTATTATTGCCTGTTTGTGGTGACATCATCACTCATACAACCAATGTGATCTCAAGGTTGAGTGGACATGAAGATATTATTGAACAAGTTGAAGGCAAGAATAGCTTACATCTATTCATTGCTGAAAAAATTGTTGGTTAATTTCTTTAAAAAATACAGAGTTTAATAAAATGTTTTGAAAAAATATATAATCAAGTATTGAAGATAAATTAGAAAGAAAATTGTGGTTTAAACCCAAAAATTAAGATAAAAATATATATTAAAAAATTTCATAAGAAAACTCAGATTAGAAATGGTTAAATAGAATGGTTAAAAACTCAATAATTAGCAGAATAGAAATGGTTAAATAGAATGGTTATTTATATACTGTAATTGGCATAAACTCATTATTATAAAAAAAAATTATTTGACAATTGTTTCATACAAAATCTCATAAATTACACATTTGAATTAACCTTGTTTACAGCACATTAGTCAGCTACTTTTTTTTTACCATATTTCAGTAAATTAAAAATGTACTAGAACCAAATCTGATTACTGGAATGTTGTATTTCTCAAATCTACAGATGTTGTGTTGCAGTCACCAGCTGGGAAAATGTTAACTCATGTGTTAAATGCTGTCTTAGTTTTACCTCTGCCTCTAGTTATGCCGGTATTACATCATATTTTAACCTTGCTACCACAACTAGACAAACTCTGTAAACTTTTGCCAAGTACTTCCTATCTTGAAGAGTCTGAACTAGAATTTAAACAAGGTAATGTAGCATTCTACCTAGGTGAATTCACTAAAAGTTTTAAAAGAGAATATTACACTAGAAAAAGTTGAAATACAACACTGTTTTAAACTAGTAACAAAATTAAATTTCATATTAAATAATACATACAACAAAAAAGTTTCTTCTGTGTCATGAAGTTGATTATATCTTCATCACATTCTCTGTGTTTAGTACATGTATTATTTCACTGGCTGTAGAATCTTTACTATTCTAAGGCAAAATATTGTCGTGGTAAGAAAACAAATTTTAACCCAACCACATACATTGAAAATAAAAGAATCAGCAAAAACAAATTCTAATTGAAAGAAATAGATTTTGGACAATTCCCTGCTAAGACAATCAAATATATATATATATATATATATATATATATATATATATCAAATATATATAACTTGGAAACTCTAATTTACTCCTCTGTCTTAGCGATCATGACATAATGTTAATTCGTCTCCTTCCTTACATCTAATAATACATTTATCATGTACTATTACAGAAGTATATGTATTCAACTTATTTTAATTGTTTATTAAAGTGTAACTCAGATGATCATTTATTATACAAGAGAAATGTGCAATATTTAATTACAGATGAAGCTGATGTGCCAGCTCACCAAAAGCCTTGGTCATGGTTGATTGACTTGGAGAGAACATGTGGCCTTGTTGTAGGAAGTTGCATTGGTGGCATGCTCCATGGACCACCACTAGCCCAGTGTGAAGTGGACTGCGAGCAGTGGCTCAACTCCCTTCTTTTTAGCAATGGCTTACAATCAGCCACTCAGCTAAGTGAGAGTTCAGATCAGTACATATTGTTATAAATAATGTCTAACACATCAACACATTTTTAGTAGAGCTGCTGTTAGTTTAAAAAAAACTTACCAAAATTCTTGCATGATTAAAATTTTTTTAAATCAAACTAAATGCTAAATTCATTGACACAATCAACTTTTAAACAATTCAATTTAGTTTACCGAAGAGTTCTCTTTAATTATAATGTTGCTTTAGCCAATTTGTCTATCAAATTATTCACCTGAAAGCTTAAACAGATGAGTTTATTCACATCTTGTCAGTTCAAGTGATGATTAACAACATAACCAGAAACAGAAAATAGACGTTCACTAGTGGTTATTGTAGTAAAGATGCTTTATATTTTTCACTAACTTAGTCAAGCGTGAGAATTCTGTGTCTTCCATTATAATATGTCCAAGTCATTTTCAATTAGTTGTTCCTAATCTGTATTAACAGCAGTCTTTGTCAATTTGGAATAAGGTATAGTGGCTCGTTTACAGAATCGCGTTTTCTTAAGTGGTTGCGATCATCACCATCCAATTAATCATGATTGTTTACTCTAGCTTTCAGCTTTTGCCAAACTTCTCAAAAATAAATTAACATCACTGAGTCACACTAACAACATAAGACCACAAATAAAACCAGTGACCTCCAGTTTCATTTGGGTCTATAGAATTGGTTCAGTTATGAATTTTATGCAACTGAAGTAACAGCATTTGGGTCAAATCAGGGCATTCATAAGTTGCATTCAAATTTTTAATCACATACATTGTTGAATGCATTAATAGAATGTTATTGGCTATTAATTAGCTGCATTTATTTTATTCTTTTTTCTAATTTCTTTATTGCTATTTTTATGTCATTTCCTCAGAAAAAATCAGTTCTTTAATATCAGAGATGACTCTAGAAAGTCCAGAATCATTGTCAAGCTTGTGTAAAAGTTCTAGCATGGACGGTGAAACAGCAGCTCTTTTGGATCTTGCCTTAGGAGTACCTAATGATACCAATAATGTTCTATTGACGATGATGATAGAATTTGCAGTACAGCAGGGTATGTTTCTATAGATCACAATTCATTTACTTATATTATACAGCTAGTGTACTGGGAGTGTTCTTAGATCATGATTCATTTACTTATAATATACAACTAGTGTACTGGGAGTGTTCTCAGATCATGATTCATTTACTTATAATATACAGCTAGTGTACTGGGAGTGTTCTTAGATCACAATTAATTTACATATAATATACAACTAGTGAACTGGGAGTGTTCTTAGATCATGGTTCATTTACTTATTATTAGGGGCTCAGATTTCTGTAACCTAAATAAAATTGAAATATACAAGAATTTATGACCAAAAAATATGACATGTAAATACCAAAAACGCCTTAAAAAATAACTTCATATTTAACTAAACAATCAATATAGTTATATTTTTTATTGTATTTCTTTCATCGTATTTATTACAAACATGTTGATAATTGATGAAACATGATATTAAATGCACCTATTTAATAAGTAATAATTTTAATATGGATTAAGAGGAATAGGGTTTTAAATTTATAATAATTAAACTATCTTTTATATGTATGTTTCAGGTAACACTAAAGCACCTACATAAAGAAGAAAATATTAACTGTACTAAAATGTTTGTTCTCCTTCAGTCCCTTAATTAAACAATTCTAACATGTGCTCTCTATAAAAGAAAAAACGTACGAAAAAAGAACACTAGTGAAAAGGTTTGATTTTAACAAGCACCAAAGACCATCAAACACCAATTTTACTTCAGTGACATATAAACTCAGGACCTTTTGTTTTAATAATCACACATATTAAAGTTATACACCTGATAGAAAGTTATTAATCAAAGAAATTATGATAATTTTTTGACCAGTTTTGACTTTTTAAATCCTATTTTCAGCTGATAATCCTATCAGAGGATATAATAAGCATAGAGTTTCAATTAGTATTAGCATCTTCAGTGGCAAATAAACTAATGACTGTTTGTTTTAACAGTGCGCAATCATGTATAGGCGTTTGATTATGCCCCCCCCCCCCCCCCATGTCCAGTAAACATCTCTTTTGATACGGTTAGTAATGTGCTGTTCCATCTGTAGTACTCCCACACCTTCTTTTTTAATTTAATCTTCCCATCCTGCACTATCAAAAGAAATACAGAAAGAACATTTGTAAAAAAAATTATTAGGTAAATGAAACTTTGAAATATTTAAAATTACCCCAAATATTACCTGAAAAATTCATTTATTGACTTTTTAACCAAAATATGAAGAGTCGTCCAGATTTCGTTAAAATGTGACTAATAAAATTTATCATATTGATTTTGACTAATGTAATATGGTTTCAATTGCAAATGAATTCAATATACCTCATAATAAAAAAAAAGATATGATTTATATGAAAATCTGAGCCCTACTTATATTATTCAACTAGTGTACTTGTAGTATCTAAAAATCACAGTTAATTTTCTTTAAATATAAACATGTAGTGGGAATGTCCATAATGACTCCATAGATCATAGTTAATCTACCTTAATATACACAATAGTTTACTGGGAATGCTAATAGACAAATATTCTTAATCACATTTGTCAATATTTTGTAGATTTGAACACTTGTGAACTGAAGGAAGAAAGATGGCTGGAGCTGGTGACCAGATTTTTCTTAGCAGCAATGTTGAGACACTGTAATTTGTGGAAGCACATTCAAGAACATGACTGGTGAGAGATTTTCTCACAGTGATATTGTTTATTTATTTTGTATTAAAGACTCCAACATTGACACAGTAGTAAAAATGTTACTGTGATTTTATCAATGTAATGTTTCTTTTGCTTACTGAAATTCACAGTGTAAGTGAAGTAATGTTCTCTTAGAATTGTTTATTTAAAGCTGTTGGTACCAGAAGGACTGGCAGTCTTTGTGTATTTTCCTTATTTTAAAAAGAATATCAAAGTCAAAGGGAATAATATGATTGCTGCTTGTTATGTTTTGTCGCTATTCACTCATCCAGTTTTTACCCTTGACTCTTTTTCTTTTCCTACTCTAATAAGTCTGTTTATTTATTTATATATATACACACACACACACTCCTATCCCCCATAATGCAGTGGTTACATTCTAAAAAATTTGCAATGCTCAACGGCCAAGAATATCTTGTATAAAATGATGGTTGCAATAGTTTTACTGATATATGTAGATAGATCTTGTCTAAAGGTTACCATCAATTAGATCTTATTTATCCCTAAATACATGTATATAGAGTAAGCTTCTTTTTCTAGTAATTATTGACTTCTTTTATTATTAATATTGATAATTTAAAAAATAATTATTTACAACAGAAAACATTTTTTGAATGATTACGTTGATGTGGAAAGTTATTTCCCTTTTTCATATTTGACATGTTTTATCTTTACAACTCATTTAATTTTTAAGAAGTCTTAATAAATAAACTTGAATTACCTGTGTGGTCTTACTGTTCAGTCATTTGTTACACACTGAACACCCCCCCCCCCAGGCACCTGATTGATGAGTACTAACAAAATTATAAGAGCACAACAGTTGCAAGATTTAGACAAATAGTTTAATATATTGCAGTAAGTCTAAACGATTATGTACGACACCATACATTTACATGTATTAGTCTTTATTTCCGTCAGAATTGTATTTACTCCCTCTTCAATATGTAACATGCTTACTGTACTTATTAATCCTTTGTTAGACATTCTTTTTTTTTTTTTTTTTTAAAGTGCAACTTCTTTTCTACATTTCCTGCAGGCCTTTAAAACAGCTTGAAGCCATTTTCTTAATGGTTTATAAAATCCGATTTGTGCTTGTATCATTCCGTTGCCGGAATCCAGAAGAAGATTCAGACAAGACCCTCATTGGACAACGCTGTACAGAAACCAAATTAGATGTACCACATAATGATACAAGAGAGGAAGAACTCATATCAGAAAGTCCTGAACATTCCAGAGTAGAAAATCTAGAAGAAAATATTGATGCTGACTCAGACCATGAACACCATGAGACTGATGGTATTTGTGTACTAATTTTATGTCTTATTGTCTACCAGTTATTCTTATTTAATAAGTCTTATGTTCCATGTACTTATCTGTCATATTGCTTTGAATGCTATCATTATTTTTTTTCATAAATAGTTCAAGCACCAAGTTATCTAAATATGTATTATTATTTAGTTGATGAAGAACAACAGTTAGCTTCCAGAGTGACTCCTCAAGAAAAGAAAAATGAGTTTTCTTATGAAGAGATGTGTTACAAATATTTAGAAAAATGTATATTTTTGTTATTATGTGTGAGACCACCATTGTCAGGTACAACATCTCTGAAATCTTTTTTGAAATAAAACTTTTTGTTTGTTTTCTGGTTTTTATTTTTTTTAAATTTAATATAACTTTGATTATAAATATAATGTAGTGAGATCAAATTTGATAAAATAATTAATTAAAAAATTTTCTAAGTTTTTTATGTAAAGTTAAAAAAAAAGGATTTTTTAAAATTAACCATCAGGTGATTCTAGTGAATTTCTTCAAAATACAGTCAAGAAAGCTCAACAGAATGAAGGTAAATGAAGATCTATCAGGTTTTTTTTTTTAATTAGTCATAATTATTTTTTTTTACAAATTAATTCCAATTATTAAAAAAACATTTCTATTTTAGGTAGTTTAGAAATGTCTGATTTGTCTGAGATGTCACCACGCCGTACTATAACACGACAAGGAAGTTTACCAGATATTTCTTCTGATATGCAGGTATTGTATAATACTACATCTGTATTTTAGTTTGTGACCATCTTCTTAAAAAAGTTTTGTGTTAACAACTGTGAGGTCTTTTTACTTCACATTTTCTCATGTAATTCCAAGTCATGGAATTTGTGTTTCTCTCAAAAAAAAAAATTGTGGAAAGGCATACATATTGGCGTACAAGGAGAAGTTCATGTAAATACAGTCAACAAAAGTCATGCCACACTCAGAGCTTTATTTGTCCTAATGACATATACCCCCATTAATATTAAAACAATTTTTTTTAATCATTCTGTTTATAAAAAAAAATATTTTTTGCAGTAAATATATTTGTTTGGTTGTTAGGAGAGCACATTTCTGCCTGTCTGATTAGCTGTCTCCCTTTTGTGATTGTGATTCTCATTTGCACTTAATAGTCTTTATACTTCATTCTAAGTTTCACATTTAAAAAGAAAAAAAGAATTTTTCTGACTAATGAAAGAATCAATTCAATTTTTTTTTTACAGTTAGCCTAGCCTGTACATTAATTTTAAGTCATTTTCTTTAAATTATATGATTTTAGAAATTTACTGCATGTTTAGTATTTTTGTGTATCATTTCTGAGTAACATATCTCATAAAAAAAAGTTCTTAATACATGTATAATATTCTGAAATTTGCAGTCACCTCTTTGCAGGTTGCTATAGACTGAAATGAACATATTTGTGTACAGTTTTTTTTTAACTTTGTTGCTTTATATATACCATTGTTTATTACTGCTCATGTTAAACATGCAGCCTTAAATTTAGAAAGTTTAAAATATGAGAAATGTAAAAAATTTACATTTTTAGGATGACCAAGTTGCAGGATTCCGAGATGGTATGGGTACGCCAACACTGAATTCTCTCAATCCAAGACATCAGCTTGGTATGTTTTTTTTTTACTTATTGAATTATTTGTTGGCTTGGATTTTAATTTAGTGAAGCTAAATAATTGATTCTGATGTTGTTTTTTTTCAGCACCAAACCTAAACTCTCTTCAGAAAGTTAAAGAAATGTTGCGGAGGCTCAGATGGAGACAGGAGAGGATAAATGCCATTGGATCTGGCCAAGGCTGGAATAAAAAAGAACCCTGTAACTTCCCAGAGAATCGCATTGTTACTGACATGATGCAGTTTGTTTGTGGGGAACAGAAGAATGGCTACATAGACAACCTAGATGTAGAACAGCTTGTTAAAGCAATGGAGTTGCAGCAGGAGAGAGCAGAGGTAAAAAAATGAAGAGAAAATATATTTAGCATTGAACTGACCTGATGCTTTTTTTTTTTATCTTCATACTGTATAAAAAATAATTCATTGACCTTTTCTAGGTTTGTCTTTTTAGTTGATCTAGACTAGAAATTGTAACCATGCTTTAATATTTGTGAATAGATCTTGCAATATTCTGTCATGTTATCAGGCAGTTGATATTTTAAAAAAAAATATTTAGATCATGCTTCATTGTTTCCATTAACACCATTTTTGATGGTGCATTTTTCTGAAGCTGTCTGATGTATTAAAAACTTGGAAAGTGTACCTAATTTTACTGGTGTAATTTGACTTCTTTTTTTGTGTTAATCAGTAATTTAAAATTTTTTTACATTATTTTGGGTTTATTTGCCTGATAAAGAAAATTTCTTGCAATGGAGGTTATTGGTCAATCAATAAAATCTCAACTTGAAATGGAATATCATAGGATCAACAGATCCATATAGTTTTGAGGCAGCAAGGAGTTGAGATTGATGAGCAATTTTTAGGCCACATATCCATTATCTATGGCCTCTTTTGTATATTCATGCCCATGGTTGCCCCAGCAGTGGTGGCATTGAAGAAGGCATACAGTAGAAAGATATCTTAAAAGTAGTACCTATTATAAGGTTAATACTGCATCTAGAGATAACGTCTCATCTTTATAGAGATTTTACAGAATTTATTCCTCAAAGAAATAGAAAAAAGAATGTTAGTCAACCCCGGTTTTTCTAACATAATTTACCATTCAATGTGAGTTTAGTTTATCCAATACAAGAATGCTTTTTTCTTCTATGTGTTTTATAGGACATGAAATATTTTATTATCAGGCCAATGTTTTAGCTAGATTATTCTATTGAATATTTTATATAACGACTTCTAAAGATTGTTCATATTTTTTACTTTATTTACTTTAAAAATGGTATATTTGATTTATCAAATAAACAGTCCAGACTTTATGCTCTGAATCAAATTATTGAACTTTTAACAACTGGCAAAGAAAAAGATGATGAACCGAAGAATAACAGCTCACCCAACACAACTCTGCTTAATTCTGTGCATCTTCAACTTCTTGCTGGCTGCTTTGGATTATTAGTTCTGCGGTCTGAATATACTAGTGTTTCTAATCAACTCTACCATTATCAGGTAATATATTGCCTAATTTGTAACTTAGAAATATATGAAAAAGGAGATAACCATATTTTGAATGTGCTTGTAAGTATAAATTTACATTGATAAAAATAACATTAATTAGCCCTGAAATTGTTTTAAATGCAAAGTTAGGTTTTAAATATATGTACTGCATGTTTTTAAGTTGGGATCTTTTGTTAAAATTTTCAGGATGGCATCAGAGCAGCATCAGCTCAGACTCAACAAGAAATTCAGTTAGTTGTCCATCAGATTTATGAGGTGCTAGTTATGTCTTTGATAGACTTAATAAAAATGGACAATATTGGACAGTGTAAGTTTTTACTAATGTCTTTCTCAAATCAGAGCCATATTTTAAAATTAACACAAACAAATATTTAGGAATGTACAGATTCAACATCTCCTAAAGTATATGACTAATACTTGTTGTAACGTTATATATTTTTGAACGTTATGTACTTGTTGATGTAATGCTTCTCCAATGTAACACTGTGTGTTCCTCACTGCTGCTTCAGATAACTATACTGGTTTTATGTAGCTGCCGATATTATAACTGGTTTATAAACTTAAGTAGCGTTCAGTCTCGTTGCACTCTCAAACAACACACCAATCAATGAGGCAAAGTTCCACGATTCAATTATATTTATTCAACAATAAGAAAACATATGTAGTATGAACTTGTGTGCAGCAATATTCACAAAAATGCTTCGTACACTCACTTAGTATCCTGGGTCCCCGAAAGGATTATCCAGACATACTTTGACACTTAGTATCCTGGGTCCTCGAAAGGATTATCCAGAGATATTTCAATAAAATAGACTTTGACTGTGTACTGCAAACTCAATAACTTGATAGCTTGTGCCTCTATTATTTCTCCACTAACTTCTCCTCTAACTATCTCTACAACTGGTGTCCTGATGTCTCTATCGTCGGTCTGTCGATCTAGATGTCTCTCGTCGGTCTGGATGAAATCTTAGTTACATCTCTTATTTATGTGATGGTGAATTATCACGTGCCCCAAAGCCCCAGAACTTTTTATTGGCTCCCTAACACCCTTTCTAACTCATCTACATATTAATGACTCTTATTCCAGCCTAGGGATTGGTGCGGCTAAAAACTCACTCTGGGCTAGTATTTCTTTGTCTCCCTAATTACATCTATCATCACCTACCTCTGGGGGTCATAGACCTGTGATGACAACCTAATTCTACCCTAAACAAAGATACCACTGGAATTCTAGTTATCAAAACATGTGTCTGTATCCTGGACCCATGAGTTTGAACAGTGTTGACTAACCAACTGAACCAGTGGTTCTAAAATTGTATGGATCTATCTAAAGCTATTGTTACACTTGTGTTATTTAGCACCATCATATCAGGATATATAACAAAGACACTGATTTTTTCAGAAGTTTACATCAGTTCAATGTATAAATAAAGTACATAAAAACATTTTTTTTTTAATTTGCAAATGGTGATAACTCTAATTTTAGTGAACAAATTAGGTATTCATAACCAAATGTAACTTTAATTAATGCAAAAAAACTGAAGGTTGCAATTAAGCTTTTTATTTTAAATGCCAGCATTCAAACTGTATTAACTTAATTTGCATATAAAGCTTTTGTTTTATAGATTAAAACACATGAATAAATTGGTACCTCAAATGGACAAATTTACCCTTCTTTCATTTAAAACATTGGTCGCATATTATGGGTTTTATTATCAAAGTAATTTTAATGATCTAGTTGCTAGATATTCTAAGAAACTTTATTTTTTTAATTCCTAATACATGTACACATAAAACTTTATTATAAATAAGCAAGATAAAGTATTTAATATGTAAGAATTGAAGACTTGCAATAGACTCAAAAATATTCCAGCAAACATTATCAGTAAAAATCTTTTGAATAAATATTAACTGGTGAGTTTGTTTCCGCAGATTTCTTAATTTCTCTCTTTATTTGTAATTTAAAGAGAATAATAATATAATAAAGAATCCAATAATACAGTTCCCCAAACCATTTATATTTTTTTTATATTACAAATTCATATTTTGAAAATAAGAATAATGTAAAAGTAATATTTAACATGTCTTCTTTAATAATATTATTTTAATTAGTTTATAAGCACACAAAAATTAGAAAGCTCTAAACACAAAATGAAAAAAAAGCAGTTATGAAATAAAATTAGTTTGTTTACATAAAAAAAGAGTAAAAAATTACAAGCTGAGAAAATTTTACAAAAATTACTCTCAGTTTAAATCAGTTTTAACTAACTGTTAAGCGAATAATGTCAGGCTTTATAGGGAATTCACCATACATAGAATTTGAAATATGTTTATGCATTTAAATCGAAGAATAAATGGACTACAATGATGTGGTAGTCAACATGTTATTCTATTTTGAGTAAAGAATTAAAAAAATGTGTTTTTCTCAGAATATTTAGAAATTTTATCATTTAAATTCAATTCAATGTGTGTTTTAATCTATAAATTAAAACCTTCATATATTAATTATGTCAATTAAAATATGATATTATATTAAAGATAAAAACGAACTTTTAAATGGCTTTGTTTTAACAGGTTAAGGATAATAATCGATAAAAAAATTAATACTGTACAAAGTTACTCTAAAATAGCGTAATTTATAGTTTCCATCACTAAAATTAAAATAACCTACTTGTAGTTTAAAGTTTCCAGCTTCTTTGAATATTTATGCATTTATGTTATATTTTATCATCAGAGATTATTATTAAGATTATTGCTTACTTTTGGCCAAGTTTTTTTGAATAATGTGCTTGTTTATTTTTTTAATAAATACTCCCTAAATTTAAATTAACATTCAACATAACTCTATCTCTAACAGATACGAAGAAACACTTGATGCTTTCATCAATTCTAGCCTTGAGTGTCAAGTATAAACCAGTGGATGTGTCATTAACAGTATCTTGTGGTCTACCTCCAGTTCTTTTAGAGTTATGTGGCTCTAATACTATATACAACTCACACACTCTCCCACCAGTTACTAGTCTTTTGGAACCTTCACACTTGTGTACTATACTGTCAGTATCTAGTCTTAGACTTCTTCAAATTATTGCAGTCACTGTTGGGTTAGTATTTTTCTTGCTTTCCATAATTCAGTAGCATTTTAATGGTTTACTTATAAAAATAGCTACATTGTTTTGTTTGTTCTACCTTTTTTCCATTTTCCATCAGTATTAAAATTTTTAACAATGTGAGAACTGCAACTAATTTTTAAACATTGCTTTTCTTACCAGAACATTTGCTGATCGGTTGAGTGGTGGTGTGGTACAGTCAGTTATTGAGCTTCTCTGGAAACAGCTTGATGAACTTCTAGAGCACAAATCCATTCCATCGACAGAAATTCAGTCAATGTGTAATTAGCATTTTTTACATTATCTTCACTAATAACATTTTTACCTATTCAAATTGTAAATACAAACAAAGACTTGTCGAATACTGAATATCATTTTTGAGCTAGGGACATTTTGACAGTCTATACTGACTTAACTTTTTTTTCTATTTGTTATTTTATTTAAAGGCTGACTATTCGCACCAGATTCTAGTTTTTAATTTACTCATAAAAACAACAAACAAGTGCATCAATAGTCTTTATAAATTATTTAAATAGATACAGTTAGTTTATTTGGTGAAATTTTCACACATGATCTCATCTCTGTAGAGCTTAAATACTTGTTTCACCTAATCAATCAGTTGTTATTATAAACAGAAATTGGGGAAAATAAAATGAAATATTTACATATGAACCAATTAAAATCCATTTCCTTTAATTCATTCTAATATACAAACCAATTACACATTTTATATACGTTCTAAATCTAATAAGAAATTAATATAAAACGATTATAAAAGTCTAATGTCATTCATAAATAAGCTTTATTTGTGTTATTAATATAGGTCAGTACTCTTACTTCTTTACTCAAATTTAACTTTTTAAAAAACTTTTAGCTGAAGTAAAGCAAGTCAATTTATCATCAGTAGCTGACCTGTTGGTCTTTCTGCGACATGTTATGGTTACCAAAGGAGCTCAGCGAAGACTCACAGAATGGAGATGGGTGAAATGTTTGATTCATTTAGCATGCGGACAAGATGGAGAAGGTTTTATTTTCAAAACTTTTCTTCTTAAATTTAAGCTTTTGTTTGTCTCACTCTAAATGAGAGAAAAAATGAAAATATGTTTTAAATAGCATGAATATATGAATTGTAATTCTGTTTATAGACCATGCAGTTTTTCATTTTAAAACACTTGCAAACAATGCTTGACAGCTCTGTTGTCCTTTTTGTTTTTGTAACAGTTGTATTTATGACTTATCTCTTTAGATCAGGGATTTCCAAAAATTGTATACCCTGCAGTACATTTTAAAATTTGAAAGGGTGGAGGTTAAAGTCTATTGTTATCATAATTAAGTTTGTACATTTGCAGTATTTTGGACTGTAAACTACGTTATAAAATGTAGCTATTTAAAGAATTCAAAATTTGTGTTCAGACATTGGTGTGAAATGTCTAATTTTAATGTTGTATTTATTGATACATTGAAAATTTATTTATTTTATCTGGTAATAGAATACCTTTCAATTTTTTTTCAATAATTTTTTTTTTAGGCCACTTCTGTTTTGACAGCCTGCGTGTGCGTATTCTTGCTCTTCAGTTGTTAGGCACAGTTTTGCCTGCTCTTGATGCACAACAGGAAACTGAGTATAAGACTAAGGTACTTTTTGTTTTCAGGATTATTGTGAACATTTATATTGTCAGCCGCTCAACTTTGTAAACAGTAAGCTTTCTATATACCTTAGTTAATGTAAACCACTCTCTAAAGAATATTATCTTTATTCAGATTTTATATTAGAGTTAATTTAAATTGGCTTAAATGTAGATTGCTTAATTAAACTGTCTAATCATATGTGATCATTTATATTTTTCTGATCAATTTCTGTTTAAATGTTGGCAGGTGGTGGATCTCCTTTTTTCAAGTTTAGCCACAATTATGTGGAGCATTCCTGTAACCAAAGCCATTTCTGGGGCAGACAAAAAAAGAATTTTACTGGCCAGCCAGTTAGAAGGAGCCAAAGCTAAGCAGCAGGCTGGAACCAGGCCGGAGAGTGGATTTCCAATAACAAGTCACGGTGCACCTGTGCCCTATGTCAGTGCTCTACCTGGTACTAGTACTACGTCAAGCTCATCTCAAGATAGTGTTCTTATTCAGAGCGCTGCATTTGACCCAGACCGTTGTGTTGCATGCACTGTTGAGGTGGGTCATACATTAGTTCATGGATCAGGAGGTAGAGGGTATGGCTTAGGAAGTACTGTGATGACATCAGGCTGTTACCAGTGGAAGGTATGCACTGAAATAGTTGATACTTTCTTCATTTTCATCTATTATAAGATTTTATTTTTCCAATCCTAGTTTTTAATTTTGAATACTTCTAACCATTTTTTTTTTGTATTTAAGTTTCTCATAGTAAGAGAAAACAGAGGGAATGAAGGCACTTGTGTTGGGGTGTCAAAATGGCCAGTACGAGATTGTGGACACCGCACCACAGGGGACATGTGGCTGTACCGAGCTTACAGTGGCAATCTTTACCACAATGGGGAAACAAGTTCTCAGCTTTCTAGTTTTACTCAGGGGGATTACATTACCGTTATTCTAGATATGGATGCTCGAACTCTGGCTTTTGCTAAAAATGCTGAGGTAAGTTATCTGGATATTATTTTGGTAAGAAAGCATGAATTATTTTTTTACATAAAAATTTGTTGAGGTGAAGTTTTATTTTATTTTTCTTCCCTAAAGGACCCAAAACTTGCTTTTGAAGACGTTGATGCCACTGAATTATATCCTTGTGTCACATTTTACAGTAGCAGTCCAGGCGAGAAGGTGAGAAATTATCTTTTTCGATAAAAAAATTCACTTATTTGGTTGAATAAACTTCTTTCTCATTTTATCTAAGGATAGCTCTAGCTTTGTCACATTTTCTTACAGTATTCATATAACATGCAGAATTATTATTTCTAAACACCTCAACATTCTTTTCTTTTTTTAAATTTTCATTTATGCTTCTCTTTCTTTTTTTTTTATTCTTAGGTAAAAATAACTGATATGCACTTAAGAGAGAGTCCTAGAGAACTTCTTGCTGGTTCCCCATTGTGTGCACCAACAGCAGCGGTCATGTCAGAGGCTATGATCAGCCTGATACTCAGTCTGCATGTTGTACCCGTGTGGTCCACTGCCATCAATGACCACATGTGCAATCAGCTTCAAACTTTGCACACCTGGTTAGAGGAAATGCAGCTGCAGCGCACACAGCAACAACAAATCAGTCATGACGGCAGTACAGAGGAGAAGAAAGACACCAAGATGAAAAGTATGGACAGTGCTGAAGAAAAAGAAAAAATGTCTCATTCTAAAGAAAGTCCTTTGTCTGATGAAGAAAAAAGTAAGTAAAATATTACATTTTATTTGCTTTTGTCGTTGTTGTTTTTTTTTTAAATTTTTTCTTTATTTTATGTAATTATTTATTTTGTACAGCCCTCATTCTAAATTCGTTTCATAAATCATTTATTGCTTTTAGATAAAAATATTAGTCTGTTCCATTATTGTCACTTATAATATAAAATTACATGAATATTTTCTGAAAGTATAATTGGAAGATGTAACGAATCCGTTATAATGAACCGCTGCTACCATGTAACGAATATTCCTGTCACGATGTAATAAATGTTCCTAGGCCATCATGTAACGAATACGTTACAATAAAGAAGAACAACTGCGGTGCTTCATTGTTCATAAAATGTTTAATCACATAACAAGTAACGAATAACACAATATGAAATAAGATAAATATTTGCGTAGTTAATCCGATATGTAAGAATACAACTTCTGTGCAAACAATTATCACAAATTACACTTGTCTCACTTATCATATAAAACAATATCACTTCTCATTAAACAAAGATTATCTGTATGACTTTGATTAACTCACTTCTATGTAAATCTCCTTATATCACTCTCTCATATCTGACTCTCTCTATGTGAACTTTCTCTATGTGAACTCTCTATGTGTACCCACATTCTGCCTCTTATTTATCTTGCTTACATCACAACTCGAACTTTCTACAAACAGCTGCAATCGAACAAATAGACGATCATAATTTTTATGAATACAATTTACTGAGTCCAGAAACGACCAGACTCTGACCGCTAGCTTGACCTCGCAACGCAAACACACTCCTCTGCGCGTAACACACACGACTACACTATGACAGAAGAGAAAGATCATTGCTAAAGTTTATGTACTTTTTTTAAAGTTGCATATTAGTTTTAATTAATTAAGCATTAATATATTATTTTCACAGACATTTAAAAAATTTAGAAAAATTTGTGGAATATTGAGAATCCTATTTATTAATACATGTAATGAATAATATTTAAGCATTTATTTCATAGAATCTAACCTTAATTTTAAAACTGTATTCAATATTTTATATAATATTTTTGAAAGCAAAAAAAAATGAAGGTGACAAAACGAAGGAACAGATAAACAAATTAAAACATGAAAAGAAAGTCATGAGAGATGGCCAGTTGACGTGTCCAGTTGATGACATTAAGTTGGAGCATGCTTGCAACACTGTATGTAGATAATCTAATTGACTTGTTCTTAATTAAACTGTTTACTAATAAATTGTGAGCTTTTAGAGTTCTGTCTGTTGCATTTCAGATCTGGCCATGTTTAGCTGTGATAGCCGGAGTTGATCATGGCTTGAGGATTGGAGGAAGGTGCATTCATAAAACGACTGGTAAAAAAGGAATTGTTTTGGGTCTTCCGAGAGAGGCAGCAATCACAGCAAAAGTGCAATGGGATGAAGGAGACAGCACTATAAGGTTAGACAGAGCTTGCTTCAAATTTATATTCATTGCATCTATTGATGTTTTTTGTTCGTAAAAGTTTAATGTAAAGAGCCATGCCATAATGTAAGGAATCTTAAAATCCTTGTCAGTTAATTTCAATGTTTGCCTTTTTTTTTTTATCGTTCAGTGATACTGTACTTTCCAACTTAGAACCCCTTGAGGGGTCTGGTTTTGACATGTCATCACTTACTGGATTCCAATCCCACCATCTTGATGCTCTTGTAAAATTAGCATTCATGAGAGACTCTAGAAGTCGTGCAGATAGTACTGGCTCATTTAGAAGCTCAGCTCTAGAAAAGTTCAAAGAGCGCATAGAATCTGAGTCACATGCAGTGGGTAGGTAATATTTTTTAACCTGTAGATGGATGACTTCTTTAGATATTAACATCAGAAATGGTAAAAAAAAAAAAACAGTCATCTGGAAATATTTAGAGCTGACAATATGTTTATATTGTTGGCATTTTATCATGTGGACAAAAAAACTTGACACAATTTTATTGAAGTGGATCTATATTTTTTTTAGTCTTCATTCATTACATTTTAATTTTTTGTAAATTCAAGATAAAAAATCAGTTTGGCACCATTTTTTTTATCAATTAGCATGAGTCAATAAATTTAATAAAAATACTGGATTGAAATGAAATGTCAATTAAAGTAGATAGCATAAACTAGGAATTAGATCTATCATTGGGTTAAAATTAGCTTTAGTCTCTGATCTATAAAAGTGTATTTATACATGTATATTTGTTTTCTTTTGATAAGTTGCACGTCAGAGAACAAAAGAGAGATGTGAACTTCTGATGAGAGAACTTGATAGAGATATATCTGCCATGCTAGAAGAAGATCTCAACACGGTAGATCATAATGCTGACAAGAAAACTGCTGCTGAAGAAGTTAGCAGACAAGGAAGCAAAATTCCTGCATCGACACCTGGTGAAATCCACAACATTCCAGAGCAGCCAAGGATGGGTTTGAGGAGGGAGATGAGAGCAGTCAGTGTCGACTCAGCAGATACTGCTGCAGACACTTTCTCCCTCATCAAACACAGAAACCCAATTAGCGCATCTGAAATGAATCTAAATTCTGATCTGGACAGATTGTCACAACTTGGTAGTCAAACTATCTCAGCCCAGCCTAAGATAGAAGTGCTGCACTCAGAGCAAGTCAGCACTGAGCAGGACTCGCCAGCATTCTCTGGTGATTTCACCGTAACAGATTTCCCTCTCATTGGTGCAGCTGAGTCACCAGGTTTTAGCAAACCTTCTGAAGATAGGTATCCTATAAATAGTAATCAAAAAGTACATCATTTACAATCTACAGAGCTGCCTGCTACTACAATTGCTACCCCTGAAAAAATAAATAGAGAAGGAGAAATGCATATTCTAAAATTTGCAGCTCTCCAGCTTTCTGCAGTGAAATCCTTATCTGCTTTGTCATCGTGTGAGAAATTTTTAGAGCTCTTGCTTGTCCCACGAAATACTTCTAAAGATGGCGCAAGCGAAAAGCATTTTCTTGATTCTGTGGGCGGTAACAAAGATGAGTCAATGAGGTCCTCCTTGCGGCAAATGATGAAATTATTTGTCAGTCGATCAACTTATCCTTCACCTTTCAAAAGAGCTGTGCCATTGGCTGAAATTGAAAGAGCATTCAATGTGATACATAATTCTATCATTCAGCATATAGCAGAGGATAGGTTTGGAGTGACTTCTTTAGAGGGTAATACATTTCACCATTAAAAATATCACAATCCAAGTTTTCTTCCACATTTACACGTCCATCCATGTTTTCATGCTTTTCTGTTTAAACAGTTTTTACTCTCTTCCTCCAATAGTTATGATGAACTTGTTCATAATTTTTCATGTCAATGTAGACGACTTATTTATTTAAAGCTGTGATAATTTTCTTGCAGATAATATTGCTAAATTGACAGCAAACTCAAAAAAAGGACTAGACTTGCATCTTAATGAAATCCCATCATCTGTTCCAAAAAAGATGCAACTGAGTGATACACATATGCCTGGCATGGCTTCATCTGCTGATGGAACTGATGGTACTTCAACATTTGGCTCAGGCCACCAGACTTCCATACTTCAGTATATGCGCACCAGCTCCAGGTATAAAAATATAAAGGGTGATTTATCATTGTTAAGATCTTCAAGGTTTTTTAAAAATAAAAATGAACAGAATCTTAAGTTTATGTAAGTTTTTACATTCAATTATTATTTGAATTACTTTACATTGTCATACTCACCTGTTCTTTAAGCAAGTTTTGTATTAGCCTGTTTCATTAGTTTATGATAATGCTTTAAAACATGCTGGGGGCAAAACAATGCAAAAAGATAAAGCTATTTAAGTTCGAAGAAAACATGTTCGATTTAACTGAAAATTTTCAGTATATGTTTTTGATCTGTACATTTTTTTTTTCATCTAGATAATAATCAGGAAAAAAAAAATTAAATATACTGCCTAAATATTTTTTTATATTTTTTTAATTCACTAAAAAAAAAGACAATAATTTTACTAAGTTTGTACTTTACACGTTCATTGATCAATTAAAAAAAAATTGATTTTAAAATAGCAAAATTTCCTATGAAATTAGGTAATTTCATCTATTCTAAAACAGTACTATTTTTTTTCCTTCTCTTTCTGTGCATTTTATTTACCTCCAGCAGCTTATTATGTATCATGACATCACACAGAAGCAGGCTAATTAAACTTGAGTATTTTAAAAGGAGGAGGTAATTGCAATACATCTCATTCCAGCTGTTTTATTTTTTTCACTTTAACTGTTGTTTTTTTTTTTTTTCAGAAAAAAAAATTATCCAGTATATTTCAGCTATAATATATAGGCTTAACATTTTATTGTTCATAAAGTTATTCTTTAAAGTTAAACTTCTTTTCATGTTCCATGTCTAATATAATATCGTTAACAGTATTTTTTGCAAGACTGATTTTTGATAAGTAATTTTTTTAATCCTGATGTCAAATAAATATACCTTATAAATTTATTTGATTAAATTCTGCTGGATATTTTAAAATTTTGGTAGCAGTTTGCTTTCCCTTCAAAGTTTATCTTGGGAAAAAAAAACACATTGGTTTCAAATAACAAATTTTTACTTAAAATTTTTCACTAAACTTCCATATTTGACGTGCTCAATTTGTTCCTGATCATTTGCACTTGGACAGCTCTTTCAGGTTCTCGGGGAGAAGGAAAAGAATGAAGATGTCTATTTTTATTTTGTATGACCGATCCTTATTCTGTGTTATGACATTTTAAACTAACATCTTGTTCATAAATAATTGTGTAATTGACATTTAATTTTTGTTATGTGCCAAAGATTGCTTAATTAAGCAGTTAGATTGTTTTTTATCCAACTATATATATATTTTTTATTCAATTTAAGATAAATATCAGAGTAAATAATTAACTATTAGTAATCATCATTGCTTTTTTTTGTTTTTATCTTACCTGTGGTTCCTCTAAAGCCATTGCACACTCTTACAAAGTATGTTTTAAAAGAAAAAGATTTAAAAAAATGTAAATGAAATGTTACTGTAAAACATCTTGATTCGTTAAAAGACAAGCAAACGGTGTTGATAATGTTGTCACCATCATATTCAGAGACTGGTCAGAGTAGTAGAACATGTAGCAGTCTAAGTTTACTGTACTACGGATATTTAGCAGTCTAAGTAAACTGTACTAAGGATATATAGCAGTCTGAGTAAACTGTACTAGGGATATATAGCAGTCTGAGTAAACTGTACTAAGGATATATAGCAGTCTAAGTAAACTGTACTAGGGATATGTAGCAGTCTACATTTACTTGGTGGTGATTGAGTTAAAAAATATCAAGAAATTGAGAGACGATTACCAATACTCATTTGTTTGAATTTTCTAACATGGCACCGAAACTTTTATACATACACTTGTTTATATTAAAGCTTTTGCTGTTGCTGAATAATTAATATAGATAAATAAATTAGACATAACATAGTTAGGTTTTAGTGTTTTTATAACTAAAGAGACATAGAAATTTTAGCCTTATAGTTAATAAAATGCATGTATTTTTCTCTTGAAATATTTCAGTGCTGAAGACATGCGAGGGTTTACGAGGCGCATGTTTAATGCGCTGAAGCCCAGTGGAGTACCAGTCATCTGTACCTCATCTACACCCACACCAGCTCGCAGACCCCATCCTCCTAATCCTATCAGATCCCGCTCTCCTTCCCCACCTCCTCCTCCTATAGTCACCCCCTTGCTGGAGATGGGTTTTGGACTTCAGCATATCAAGCAAGCCCTTGCAGCCACAGGTAGTTTTTTTATTATTGCCCACTTGAAATTATTTTTATCTCAAATAAAATCAAAGGGCCTCTAAATTTTGCAAGTTTGATGAATAAAACTACCCTTCTGTGCCCCTTTTTCATATTTGACTAATTTAATGAATTTTTTTTTCATTTAAACTATGAAACTCCCCCATCCGATATTGTAGTATAAGCTACAAATTATGTTTATGCTGTTACATATTGCAATTTTATCTTGCGCTTCAAGAAGGTTATGTTACTGGGTTATTTTTTTTTTCATTTTTATAATTAGTCATTTCATTAATGAAAAATCAATCTATCCTCCTTTATGAAATTATTGTCCAGGTATCTTAAGTAATTGGTTGTTTGACATATACAAATATTAAATCAAGAAAGTGAGCATTATTATAACAACAATTTAGATTGCCATCTGAAATCTCAAGAATTGAGAATCCAACTTCATTAAATTACATTAATAAATTTATATTCAGGCGTCACTGGCCGTGAAGTGTCGGCTAGATCCACTAATCTGTTAGCAACTTGGATGCTTGAACATCCCATGGAAGCTGAGCCAGAAGACTCAGACATCCAAGATGCTGAAGCTGGAATAAGAGACAGTATGCCTCCATTTACTATATTGCCAGATGATATAGGCATGGCTCCTCTAGCAACTGAACGGTAAGCTGTCACATAAGAGTTTTAAGTGGGTAATGGGACTCGTAAACTATTTATTAAAATTTATAAAGGATGCATTAAAAGGTGTGTCTCAGCCTAATGCAGTCGTTACTTCTGCACATTTTAGTAATTTTATATGTGACCTTGGTATTATGTTCCTTGTGCCTTAATTACATGTGATATAGATAGGGGATCACAATGCTGACTCTGTAGTGGTTACAAGTAAATATAGGATCAAAAGAAAACATTTTATACTCACAGGAACCCTGGACTAAGATAGATGATAAACTAATTATATTATCACATCTTTTGACAATCTTGTTTTTTTTTTGCATATGATTTTAATTTGTTTGTTTTACTATAAAGCTAACTAATAACTTATTTGTAATTAATTAATTTTATGATATTTGAGGTACTAGCATTTAAAATTAAACAAATATGATATAGAATGATTTACTAATGTATTAAAACAATCATTCACTCATCAATGCATCTGATATCTTAACAAACTTTAAAATAATTCTTTTTTGGTAGAGAGATGGCCATCGAGGCTTTGTCTGAGCGCTTAGACAGTCTGATGCTTAGTGAAGATTCTGATGAAGAAGCAGAAGAATATGATGAGCTACCAAGACCCAGTCTGTCTAGGCGGCCCAGGCGGCTCACTCGTGGAAGACATGTGGATATACGAAGCTTTTTATCAGCAGGTATTAAACACTTGTAGAATAGCAAACATACAAGCAATGATTTCTTTTTTTTTATAACATTTTAATGTTATACTTTTGATTTTTTTTCCTCAAAGCTGCCAGAGATAGGAGAAATAATCGTCCAGAGAGACGCCAGGAAGTAGGTGAGGCCAGACCCATGTTTGATATCTATGATGACTTTGAGCTTCAAGATGATTTCTTCTCTGAGGATGGATTAGATTTTGATGACCCTCTATCTCTAGAGACTGCCAGAGATGCTGCTAAGGTCATGTCTGTTATTGTAAGTCATATTAGTTTTAATTTTTAACAATACATGATGCTTTTTTTAGTATTATAGTCAGGACTAGAGCTAAGATATTTTTGTTAAAATAAATAATCATTTTCACTTTCATGAAACCATGTTAAATTACTGCATAATTATTTCACAAAATTACAAATGTTATGTTTAATATTAATTCACCTTCACCTATTGTATCAACATGTTTATTTACTAAAGCGATGGAGACTGGAGCAAAATAACATTGTAAAGTGTGAAATTTGCAGCATGGAAGTCACAGACTTTAACCACCACATGAGGACCACACATCCAGGATGTGGAAGTAAACTTTGAACCTTTTGTTCTATTGTATATCAGTGAATATTTTTATTTTAAAAATGTATATCTCCAAGGAATGCCCAGTTTTTGTTGATCTGTAAAATTATTTATTGCAATATTCAATTTATTCAATATAATAATTTTTTTTTTCATTTCTTTTTTTTAAAGTTTTTTCTTTTATGGTTAATTTTCTAGATAGTAGCCGTGGCTTTGGCTATCGCAGTTTAGGCCTTTACGATGGTGGATGGTTTGATGGTGCTTGTGGAACAGGCAATCCATTCTATCTGATGTGTCAGACATGCCGTGAAAACTCAATACAGGTTCTTTTATTGTTGACTGATCTGTTTGGTTTACATATGGCTAAAGATTAAAATTAATGTGAACTTTTAAATTTTGTAACTATTCAGTGTAGATAGACTTAAATGAAAGAATAATTGTTTCAAGTAATAAGACAAAACAATTCATTGATAGGCCAATCAAGAACAGCGTTCATTAAGAGCCAGTGGCGTCTCCTCTGAAAGGCTGCCACAACAAGCGTCTGGCCTAGCTGCTCCTGACTTCATGGGTGTTTCAGAAAATAAACCAGAAGGTGCCTTTTCAAATATATAAATAATTATAATTATTATTTTTTTTTGGTGAACTTAAAAATATGCATTTAAAGTTTGTATTTTGTTAATAGATGAAATGCCATTAGTTCTGGAAGATCCGCACACAGTTTCTGGTATTGACCATCATAAGTTGTTGCCACGTTTAGGCCTTACAGAAAATAAACCATTACCCGATCCAGTGCGTTTTACAGAGCTTGATCCATTGGGCTCATGCATTATTGTAACTTCGCCATCTGAAAATACCCCACCCCCTTCCAATGCCATAACAGGTAATTATATTCTTTTATCAAACTACTAAAAATATCACTTGATTTTCTTTTATTTCATTACATGTACATATTTTTGGTTATTATTTCACCTTAGATTGGAATCAGAAAGTACATTTTATAACACAAAATAATGATACACTGCGTTAAAATTTTAACATTTATGAATATAAAAATAAACTTTAAAGTTAGGATTTAAATAAATATAATTATAGATAATTATAATAAAAAAGAATGCGTTAAAGTGCTTTTGTCTTTCACAGGTGCAACGTCATCTTTAGGTAGCCGATCAAATCCAGATATTGCATGTCTACGTAAGTTAAAATTCTCTGTAGTATTTCATTCCTGTAATATTTGTATTACTTCTATATAAACTTAATTGCAGCTCTGTTGCTTGTTTATTTCCAAACAGCCTTCATGTCTGGAATGTATCTTATGGGTGTTACTTCAGGGGCCATGCCCAAAAATGTCAAGTGTGAAGTGAAACAGAAAAGCCTGGGTGAACAGGCTGCTCATCTGAATAAGATGGCAGATAAGGTGGTTGCTTTGAAAAGTTGCATTAGCGCCTCTCAGACTTTAGTGGCTCGTGCAGTTAGCATGAAGATTCTATCATTTCTAGCACAATGGTAAGTCAAAGCATGCCATTCTTGAACTATTTGCCTTTAGTAGGCCAGTTTGAAAGTTTTAAACGGTAACCTTTACCACTTTGACGCCAAAGGAATTTTATTTCTTTTGTATTTATAGTAGTCAGGCCTGCAGTTTATCTGGAGCTTTAGAACAAATTGGACTAGCTGATATCATGCAGATTGTCCGCTTAATGTCACTATGTGCGGCAGGTAAGATGGAACTTTTAAATAAAGCTTCAAGAAATGATGAATCTACCAAGCACTTGAACCACCTGACTTCTGCTATTGGAGCTCTCATAGAGGATAACCCATCTGCACTGAAGCAGCTTATTCAACTCTGCACACATGTAAGACTTTATGTTGCATTATTCATGTAAGACTGTATGTTGTATTATTCATGTAAGACTGTATACACATAAGATTTCATGTTGCAACATACATAATGAATTCATATTTGTTGTAACAATCATCAAACAATTTTTGTAACTGATTAATATTAATGGGTTTTTTTTTCAACAGCTAATTTATTCTGTAAAGATTTTTATTAATACCTAACAAATAGTTTTCATTAATTAATTTGTATTGATTTTATTTTTAGGAATTAATGATGGCATCCATGGGTATGCATGCAGGAAATTTAGAAGATCACAGCGCTCAACGCCATCTTCCATCTCCTTGTAGTGGGGAGTCAACTGCGTTCGCTGTTACACAAGCTTTAGTTTCACTTCTGGCTCAGAAGGGTTGGAATTACAAATTACTTCAAGCCCAGTTATCTGCTGAAAAAGGTTATAACATTACAAGTGAACGCTGAATAGCTTCATGCTAAGGGGGTTTATGTTCAGTAACTTAAAGATGCAATTTTTCCTTGTATATTTCAGAGTCTCCATCAAGTGAACTCAGTAAGTGCTCTCACCTTCAAATGTTAAATGCTCTCTCAGCATGTGTGATCTCTGCACGGATGTCACCACAGCATAGACAGTGGTCTGCAAAACAGTTAGTCAGAGTAGGTTGATCCTTTTACTATTATTATTCAAGGTATTTTTAATGGTTTTTCAAATCTAATCTAAATACATGCAGGATTTAAATGTGCCATCTCACTGTCCACCCCACCCCCAAAATTTCTGACAATGAAACAATCAATGAAAAAAGAGAAAAATCTAATGCATGTGTGTTAAGATCTAAACTAACAATAAACGTGAAATTCAACAGATAATAGACAATGCCATGATGGTGGCGTTATGCACCATATGGACTATTTTGGTAAAGTCATGATCGTGACCTGTCACACTTTAAGGGTATATGATATTTTATCATATTTGAAATATATATTGAAATTTTCATCAACCTACATTTTTTAAAATTTAAAAGTCCACATTTCTTACCAATGATTTATAATAAATTATTGTAGATTTATCTTACAGTGGTTTTTAACCTTAGTAATCATTCTTTTTTTTTAAGGCCTTGTCAGCATATGGTCAACAAGTGACCTCAGGCTCAGATAACCAAGTTGACCTAGGTGGTGATATGCCACAGTGTCCTATCATCAAACTGGAAGGTCATCAAAACAGACTCAATGGCTGTTGGTGGAATGCACGTAAAAGCTATTTAGCCTCCAGGTAAATATAAAATTTTTTTGTAAAATGCTTAATAGATACATTGATAGAGTGGGTTAATACGTAATAGATACATTGATGGTGTGGGTAAATACGTAATAGATACATTGATAGTGTGGGTAAATACGTAATAGATACATTGATAGTGTGGGTTAATACATAATAGATACATTGATAGTGTGGGTTAATACATAAGAGATACATTGATGGTAAGGGTTAATACATAATAGATACATTCATTGTGTGAGTTATTACGTAATAGATACATTGATGGTGTGGGTTGATACATAATAGATACATTGATAGTGTGGGTTAATACATAATAGATACATTCATTGTGTGAGTTATTACGTAATAGATACATTGATGGTGTGGGTTAATACGTAAAAATACATTGTGGGTTAAAAATGTATTTATAAAAAAAAATTTCATTTCATGATGTATATAGAAAATTTGAGAATAATATAAGTCCTGAAAACAGACATATTGGCTGATACATACTGGCTGATACATACTGGCTGATACATATTGGCTGATACATACTGGCTGATACATACTGGCTGGTACATACTGGCTGTAACATGCTGGCTGATACATGCTGGCTGATACATACTGGCTGATACATACTGGCTGATACATATTGGCTGATACATACTGGCTGATACATATTGGCTGATACATACTGGCTGATACATATTGGCTGATACACACTGGCTGATACACACTGGCTGATACATATTGGCTGATACATACTGGCTGATACATATTGGCTGATAGTTACTGGCTGATACATATTGGCTGATACATATTGGCTGATACATACTGGCTGATACATATTGGCTGATACATACTGGCTGATACATATTGGCTGATACATACTGGCTGATACATATTGGCTGATACATTTAGTCATTCCTAAACATACTTAAAATATACATTTTTTTTCTATGTGTTATTTTTTTTATACGTTATTAAGTGTTGGCTAAGTAACATGTAACTGATTTTCTAAATTAAGAAACAGCACATAGATCAGCATCTATAGTTCAGCATAGTGGTAACGCAATCCAATCCAAACACTTTTATAAAAATGTGATGAAATTAAACATTATCTTTCTACAAGTGGCTATGATGGTACTGTTAGGATTTGGAGCTTGCCTAACAAAACGCACCAATTTCTTCAACAAACATGTATTTTTAACCGTGGGCAAGAGGCTAACTTAGAGGAGTTGGATGGTAATCAGATCAACCTTGTTTGCTGGAGTAGTACAGGCAAACTTCTGGCTGGCTGTATGGAAAATCTTGTCAATATATGGATGATAGGAGGTACTTAATACGTGTATTAGTTTATTTGAAGAATCAGAATATCATTTACATAGAAATTTACTTCAAAGCACTTTTAATGAAACAAAATATTTCTTTAAAATACTTATTGCCATGCAGCATACTTGGAAATTTAATTCTCCTAGGTGGCCGAGGCTATCTGATTGAACAGTCTCAGTGGGTAACTGCCCTTACCTGGCCTGGAAGTAAAGGAATGTTTGAAGGCAGGGTTGGACTTATTGGGGACTCTCTCTTAGTCGGTCGTCATGATGGTACAGTTGGTCTGATTGATATGATTGACAGCAGTACCTACATCAGTTTTGAGCTGGAACACTGCAAGAGAAGAAATGGCAAGTATTAAAAAAAAATATTTTAAACAGTATAAGATTGAGTTCAGTGAAATTTAGCTTCTCTTAAAGGACTGACCTTGGTATAGATTGAAAGATTGTTTAGATCTCAACAGTACATTGTTACAATTAATTACACAGATATTGTTTCACTTTGATTGACGGAGAGTACATATTTCCTCTTGTCATTTTCCATCAAACATATTCATTATAAAGACATCTTGACCAAACATTTTCCGTGGAATTTTTTGTGATTGAAGAAAAGAGGGAAACAATCTCACAACTAAACATTTGACAATTTATTCAAAGGAGAAACATTCATTGTAGATTAGAAAACTTCATACACTTTAGTGATATTAAATAATCTTGATAAATATCTTCAATTTATCATGTGTCTTTAAAATCAAACATTTTCCATGCGAAAGGGAAGGGGATTTCCAGATATCATAAAAAGAATGAATGTAATAATTTATCAATAGACAAAATCAATATCAAAAGTATTCTTTAGTATACATAGTTATGCAATGATGTTCCCAACAATAAGCACTCATAAAGAATTGTAATATTTTATTAGATATTGTGCTGTTCAATAAATTATATCTGAAAGAAATATCTACATCCCAATACAGTGTATTTATAAATGTGAACTTTAATATGTCTGCCTTTCTGTCTCTCTTCACCTATCAAAAAAAAATTTTCCGTAAAATAAACATACTAGTGTAGATACTCAAATTTTGAACTGAGATTCCTGGGTTCGATCCTTGGTGAGACCCATGGGAATTTTTCCAGGTGAAATTTGTTTCAAGGTCGTCCCACAAGTCCACCCAGCTTTAAATGGGTACCTGAATTAAGTTGGGGAAGTAAAGGTGAGTATTGTACTAACCACACAATCCCTTTATATGCAGAGGTTATAGAAACAGATGAATTCTACACTTCATCTGCCCCAATGGCCCATTAGGGCTAAGGGAACAAACATACTACATTTTCAACAAACTATATCACCTCTTTGAACGAGAGTATATTAGGTACACATACAATTATTGATCATATGACTTACTCAAGCATTTTGTTCCCCTTCTTTATATATTATATACTATGATTAACTAAAGACAAAATTTAAACAGTATAAGATTGATTTCAGTGAAATTTAGCTTCTTTTAAAGGACTTACCTTGGTATAGATTGAAAGATTGTTTAAATCCCAACAGTTACCCAGTTATAGAGTTAAATAATGCTCTGCTCATAAACAGATAATTATTACACTAACAGAACTAAATGTGATATATATAGTAAATGGGTAAAATGTAATTTGTAACAGCTTACGTAGATTACTTTGACACACTCTAATCCATCTTAGTAGGCTACACCAGGTACACTTCTAGTATTTTATAAAATGAGAATTGGTAAAACTTAAGTGTATACATTTAAACCTTCTGTACTGAGTGAACAATAGTTGGGACATGGACATTCATTAATATATTACTAATGGTTTACACATTTCATCTTAAATGCAAACAATATCTGTTTCCTCTAGTGTCTGTGACAAGTATTGCTTGGTATGAAGAAGACAAAAGATTTGCTGTAGGCTTCAGTGATGGGGTCATTTCTTTGTGTAGCAGACAAGATTTTGAACAGCCAATTAATATCAATGCACATAAAGTGAGTATATATCTCTGACTTAGTACTGATCACTTGTGCATCATTGATGAATTGTTTGGTTATGTATGTTTCACTCATTAAGGACTTGATTTATTTGGGTTTGGAACAGATTGAATTTTGAAGGTCAAAAAGTTAACACATAAATCATTTTAGCTGTGTTATAAAATGCACAAACATTTAACATGCTGTATATTATTTTTAATCAAAGACCTTTGTATTCAAAGCTGCAATAACATGTAAATTGGCTTGGAATTTTAAAAAAATCAAATAAAATCAATTTGACAATTATTAATAATTAATTAAAAAAAATCAAATAAAATCAATTTGACAATTATTAATAATTCTAACACAAAATCAAGCTAATTAATTTGAATTTCAGTGAGAATTAAGTAAAGAATATTAAAAGGAAGTTATAATTGCAGAATAAAACAATAATTACATCAACAGGAATCAAAATAATACTGTAACAAAGTTAAGCTGTTAATGCGTCTTTTGGTCTGCCTGTGTATTTTCTAAGGTCCTGATATTGACATAAGAATATTTTAGTTAATTTTGTAGAGAAATTTGAAAATGTACCATAATTTCTTTTTATGCTAGGAATGTTGATTTAGTTGAATTATAACTAAATCATTACAAAATAAAACATTAAATTTCAAATTTTTACAATAATGTACGTACGTTCTGAACTTAATGGATCACTTATGGCTCTGTTAAACTATTTATAAAGTTTGTTCATTGTTAGACTAATCTTTGTCATTAGATGTAGGTGTAATGGTATTTTATTGGTCACTGAATACTTGTAAAATTGTTAAGCAAGTCACAAATACTTTTCACTGGTGAAGTTAATTAGCCTACTAGATCTTGGTCATTATTCCCTCAACGAAAAACTTGTAGAAAAAAAACTCTAGCTTTTAAAATAATTTAAATATTGTTTTGTGCTACATTTATTGCACTGACAAATATATTGTCATTCTGTATTATGTACTGAATGGGGTTAATGATGAATAGCAAATATACATTGTTATTGAAATTAAGATAATGGAATAATCTTGGGTGTTAAGTCAACGGTCCACATTATCAAAACATATTACAGAAAACAGGTCTGAAAAATATCAAATATCTTTTGACTTTTCAGAAGTCCATATTTGCATTAAGCTGGGACCCTACAGGATGTCTTCTAGCTAGTCAGGCTGTTGGTGATGAAGAACTTCACGTCTGGATGATCTCTAATGATGAAGGATTCACTTCTTGGTCACATTTTCAGCACAGTGCAGCTGTAACAGATATGAGATGGTGTAGCCTTCTTGGTACAGGCCCTGACAAAAGGCTGATGTTGGCCAGGTAATTAATTTTGTTCTTCTAATAAATTTTGATCAGGTTTTAAATATGACTTATCTGGCTATGAAGTAAAAGGATTTTTACCAATCTCATTTATAGTTATTGTTTTTGTATTTTTTAATTTGCAATGTGAACTTGGCTACTGACATTTACAAAAAGTATTGAAGTTATTTTTTTTTAAGAAAAAAAATAATTAAATAAAAAAAAATACTTTAAGTGTACTTTAATTTATCTGAGTAAATAATTTTGGAAAATAGAATTATTATTATTATAAGATTTCTTTTTAATAATCATTGTTATACACTTTGATAATCCTCATAAAATTATCTTGAGTTACTTACTGTACTGTTGCCAATTGAAGTGAATTCTGCAAAAATCGAATATTTTTTTCATCAGTGGTTGTGAGGATGGCTTGATTTACATTTGGACAGTTCCTCAACCAAGTTCATCATCTACACTCCGCACATCCTGGTGTAACACAGAGTCTACTCTACATGTATGTCAAAGTCAATTTATCTTATGTGATTTATTGAAGTTAACACGAACTAGTGTGGCTTGTTTAATGCCTTTTTATTACAATTAATTGTATGCATTTTTTTTTCAATATACATTTTATAGGGAGAAGATGACCCACAAAGCAGCCATATGAAGCCCAAAGCCTCTAGATTAAGAAAAAAAGCTGAGGTAACTCTGTGTGGTCACATTGCACCAATATCTGCTCTTGCGTTCAGCCCTGATGGTCTGATGCTGGCAAGTGGATGCACCAAAGGCTGGCTGAATATCTGGTCTATCCAGGTCTGTTATTTTTTATTTATTTTTTCTTAGGTTTTGTGTATTTTTTGTTATTAATATGATCAATTCATAATTAAAATAATCTGCGTCATAAAAAATTTAAGATAGTCTCTTTTCTTATTTTATTTATCTCAGGACAAATGTCTCCTTCAAACGTACACAGGAACAGGAACAGTGAAAAGTTTAGAATGGTTTGTTGATAGGAGCATTGCTGCCTGTTTCAGCAGATGCAAGGTTAAATGTTTTTCTTTATAAAAAAATAATTACCTATGATTTTAGACTTGCTCTCTAACTGTCGTATTTCAAGATTTTCGATATGGAAATGTTGTTATATACTACAGGATGTTGTTATCCTGAATTACACCTCGGAACTGTTTCATTCCAACCGGGTCACAGCCTTGGCCCGAAAATCATTAAAGCAACAAGCCATCATGGGGCTCAGTCAGGCTAAATGTTTTTTCAGCCTTTTGCAAAAGTTACCATCCATGCTTCAAGAGCAATATCAATATGAGAAGGTAGTTGTTGTTTTAAACAGATAGATTATATATCTCGTTTATTTAATAACACTGCTGAACTTAGTCTATTTCATTGACCAGTCTCAAGTCATAGCAGGAGATCAACTCCAACACAGTCAATATCTGCAGTGTATGACATCTATGGCTGTGAGCTTACAGCTGGACACAGCTCTCTGTTTCTCTCCTGTACCACTTCATCACAGAACTCCAGAATCAGGTTTGTTTACAGACTATTATGTTAATTTTTTTTTTATTCTTATAGTTAACTACTAATGAATCTAAAAGTATAATTAATCTTAAAAACTGATCAAAAGTGATAAATTTTTAAATCTTAACCCAGTGGTTCCCAAACTTTGACGCTTCTTGACCCTCTATGAATATTGTTTGTTTTTTTTTGCAACCCAACTGTAAAGAAAAGAAAAAAGATACAAGGGGCATTGATTTTATAAATAGATTTTCCTCTTTTACTTTTCAAATTTTGAGTTTTGTTACATATAGTGAAAGATACATGTATTAGTAATTATGCATACATTCATTTTTTAATAAATTTAATTGTAAATATAAATTTTGTTGCTACCCTCTGAAATTTGTCTTCAACCAACTAATAGGTCACATGACTCACTCTGAGAAACACTGACTTTTTTCCATGAAATGAGTAACAATGTACTGTTTGAACAAGCATTAACAGTTTTCTGTTTTTCTGTATTGTTGGTATTCACTTTAGAAAATTGTCACCTAGCTAGACTTAGGAATTAAGAACATTACACATTGTGGAAACTTCCTACTATAGTAGTTTATTGTTAAGCTTACTCCATCTTGTGAATGGCCTCGAAACCTTAAAGGTTACAATCCAGTTGTATGTTACTATTTTTCCTCATTATCTCCTACATCTTTAAAAATATTTATACATGCTTTGATGTTGTTTTTTTTTTCCACATTGTTGTTTTGATTGCTCAATAGCTATATTCATAAGGACAGAATGAAGTAAATACATGTATTTCCAAAAGACTGTCTTTTAGGCTATGACCCAGTGGTTCCTGTCTTACTACAGAAATAGAAAGAAAGAATAAGTGATTCAATACACCTTTATCATTCAATTTTTCTTGATCTAGTTTTTGGTTGCACTTCTGTTTATAATTTGTCAACACAGCCATAGTAGCAGTAGTAACTGGTTTGATGTGACTTGATATGGTGGTACCATGAAGTTAATAGGTAACTGGTTTGTTGTGACTTGATATGGTGGTACCATGAAGTTAGTAGGTATCTGGTTTGATGTTGTACTAATGACTGAAGTTAATAGGTACCATGGTTTTTTGTTGTTGGTGGGTGAAGTTAATAGGTAACTGGTTTGTGTGTTGTATGGTTGATCATGGTGGTTTTTTGCCATTGGTGGGTGAAGTTAGTAGGTTTGGTTTTTTAGGTCTTAAAAATAAAAGAAGAAGGTAATTTTTTAATTTTTTTGATTAGTTTTTTTGCACTTGTTTATAATTTGAAAGTAAGAGAGAATGGTGTGGATTGTTGGGGATGAAGTATAGGAATGGTTTGGGATTGTTGGGGATAACTAGAGGTTTGTTGTGGACTGTTATGGATCAGTTAGGAGTTTGGATTGTTGGGGGTGAGTAGAGGTTAGGTAGGTTGTTGGGGATAGTAGGAGTGGTGTGGGGGGTGTGACTCTGATATGGTGGTACCATGAAGTTAATAGGTAACTGGTTTGTTGTGACTTGATCATGGTGGTGCCATGAAGTTCATAGGTAACTTGTGTTCCGTGACCTGATCATGGAAGTGCCATGAAGTTTATAGATAACTGTTGTGCTGTGACTTGATCCTTTCGGTGCCATGAAGTTCATAGTTAACTTGTGTGCTGTTTCGAATCACATTGATCTCGCTCATAACTAAAGTGCCATTTAGAAATCTGAGTAAAATTTCTAGAGCCCTAGCAAGGAACTTAGCAAGCAGTCAAACTTTCTGAAAAAAATATCTCTTTGTAAATAGCAATTTTTATTTACTACAGTCCTCAAAACTTTATTTTGTGCTGAATAAAATCGCTTCTCATTTCTGCATAATATCTGAACACAGTCATACCTTTATAATATATATATATATTTGTTAAAACACATATCTTTTCAACATTTCTAAGAAAACATTTTTTTCTCTAAATGTTGTTATTGTTTTTTTTCTCCAGATTTGGAGCACCTTGTAAAAGAATGGCAATGGCTACTGACATATTCCTGTGCTATTAAATCAGCTGATGCTTTACTTCACAGACAATCTTTTCCACCTACTTTCAAACTTTTGAACAAAGAAAGAATCAAAACAGATGGTGATGCTCTTGCTTATGTAAGCATAGAATCTGATTATTTTATTACTGTTAATTTTGCTTTTTACATATCAAATAGAATATCTGTCTTTTTTTTTCAAATTATTTCTTTAAGGACAATAAACAATGGGATTTGACATCTGATAGTCAGGTCATGTCATGGGCTACACAGCAACCCGAAGATTGGCAGACTGGAGGAAGGTAATGTTTAACTTTTAAAAACATTCACTACAAACCTATCCCTCCTACAACATGATTTCTGCTATACAGTTTCACTCTATGGCTTTCTCTCTAATAGGTCTAATGCTTTGAGTACTTGCTTGACAAAAAAAAAGAAAGTAATAAACTTCAAGGGATTTATTTTTTACCCATTTTCATAGATATTTCCTTTACATACGCAGAACCAAAAAAAAAACAAATATTATCCGGTCCATGTCTATTAATACTCAAAAGTAAGACTACTTTTTTCTGTTAAAATATTCATGGGTGCCTTCATGAGTTTCAATTTGAAAAATATTTATGATTTGGATGAAAAATTTGATTTAAACAAAAAGTGGAAAATAATAAAAAGGTATCAACTTATTAAACTAATAAAGCATTTTCTTGTATAGCATTTTCATATCGTCAAAAGACAACAATCATAATAATTGAAAAATTCCCTGACACTAAAAATAGTTGTACTTATCATAACAAATTTAGATGCAAATATTAATAAAATTTTTTTAAAAAGTTTGTCTAACTCAAAACATTTAATGAGGTACTTCAGTATCGGATTTTGATCAATGTCAAACAGACCTTGTATTTTTCATTCACGTTTTTTCTATAGCAAAATGATTATTTACAATATTTGCAAAAATCAATCTAAGAGATTTTGAAGAAAAATAAAGGGAAAAAAACTTTTTGTTAGGTCAAATGATTGTAGCTTACATTGCTATGTTTTTCAATGTCCTTTGATTGATGAGTGTTCATCTTGACTCGAAAAATTAGTTACTGCTTAAATATTTTAGATCAAGTTTAAAATTCCTATACTATGAATTACTATTTCAAGTATGTTATTTCATCTCTATAATGTTCAACTTTTTCAAGATTAAAACATCAAGTTGGATTTGGCTAGCACCCAGCTTTGAGTCACTCAATAAGGGCTAGTTTTTTTTTTTCTGGTCTTTTGGTGTAATTAATCCTTTAGGTTATTAAAAGAAAAAAAAATTGGCTACAAGTTTCTCAATTTTGTTCAAGTATTGAATAAATTGACCCTTATAAATTCTAAGCGCCTATGAAAGATAATATTATAGTAGTTTTATTTGATAGTGAATATACACATCACATACTACTTTACAAAGCATAGCTAGTTGATAAATAGGTCGACAATATTGCTGATCTCATTAAATCTGATCATTGATTGGCATTTGAAAAATTTTACCCAATTCACCACGACTATTTTTACTTGTTAGTATTACTATTCAAAAAATACGTCAGTTTTATAGTTGAAATCAAGAAAATAGTTTTTGAATTATTTTTTGGGCTCATCTCCTTTTGTTGTAATCTCAAATCTCCTACAACAATAATTTTACATAACACTAGGATTTCCTTAGATTGCATCTTACCATTCTTTATAGGAGGATATGTGTATTCATGATGTTTCTATTGAAACTGTTTTATTACAATCATGTGAACCCCATGATCAGCAAGTCCAAAGGGCAGTATATTTTTTATGCTTCACTCATCATCATACTGTACATTTTTTCTTATAAATTACTAATGAATTACATTTAATAACTAAACTATTTGTGTTTAAAGTATATAGTTGATGTCAGTCTTTTATGTGTGTGGGAAGTGGAAGACATATTGCCAGATATGTGAAGGTGGAGAGTTGCCTGACTCTTCGTCAAGATACCATCACTCTCTAATGCCCAGCAGGTCGGTACATTTCATTTATTGCTTTATAAATTCTTGTCAGTAATTAGCTCAAGAATATTTCTTTATTATATCACCAAAATGGGTGGAGTTTTGCCACTCAGAACGTGATATAAGATACAATACTCAAATGCTATCACTAACTACTTCATTCACTTCAGTTAAAATTTCTTGCACAAATTTCAGCATCTGATGATACATTTTTTCTAATTAGATTGTCTGTGGTCAGAACTGCACTTTATTATCATGCCGAATGGCTCACTTATGTCTTGTGGTGAAGGAAGCTATGGTCGTCTAGGACAGGGAAATTCTGATGACATCCACACTCCAACAGCCATTTCAGCCTTACAGGTGTAAGCATTAATAAATTCTAGAAAAGTAAAATAGAATAAAACATTAATATTTCCATCGGGCTTTTCAGATTTAAAGACAAAAATTTCAAAGCAATTTTAAACAGCTTAGGAAAGAAAAAATAACTGAACCAGTTTGTAAATAATTTTCAATCCAAGTAATATATGTAGCTCTATAACAATTGAGAATGTGAACTT
>JAGDYQ010000025.1:7048421-7134858 GCA_021962125.1 Bulinus truncatus | reverse complement strand
CAACTAGTGTACTTTAGAATATTCTTTAGATCCTTGGTTGTTTGTATTATTAGGAGCAGATTTCTGTAACCTAAATAAAATTGAAATATGCAGGGAATTTATGACCAAAAAAAGCTGACATGTAAATACCAAAAAATGCCTTAAAAATATAACTTCATATTTAACTAAACAATCAATATAGTTATATTTTTTATTTTATTTCTTTTATCCTATTTATCACAAACATGTTGATAATTGATGAAACATGATATTAAATGCACCTATTTAACAAGTAATAATTTTAGTATGGATTAAGAGTAACAGGGTTTTAAATTTATAATAATTAAACTATCTTTTATATGTATGTTTCAGGTAACCCTTAAGCACCTACATAAAGAAGAAAATATTAACTGTACTAAAATGTTTGTTCTCCTTCAGTCCCTTAATTAAATAATTCTAACACATGCTCTCTATAAAAGAAAAACCGTACGAAAAAAGAAAACTAGTGAAAAGGTTTGATTTTCACAAGCACCAAAGACCATCAAACACCAATTTAACTTCAGTGACATATAAACTCAGGATCTTTTGTTTTAATAATCACACATATTAAAGTTATACACCTGATAGAAAGTTATTAATCAAAGAAATTATGAGAATTTTTTGACCAGTTTTGACTTTTTAAACCCTATTTTCAGCTGATAATCCTATCAGAGGATATAATAAGCATAGAGTTTCAATTAGTATTAGCATCTTCAGTGGCAAATAAACTTATGACTGTTTGTTTTAACAGTGCGCAATCATGTATAGGCATTTGATTATGCCCCCCCCCCCCATGTCCAGTAAACATCTCTTTTGATACGGTTAGTAATGTGCTGTTCCATCTGTAGTACTCCCACACCTTCTTTTTTAATTTAATCTTCCCATCCTGCACTATCAAAAGAAATACAGAAAGAACATTAGTAAAAAAAATTATTAGGTAAATGAAACTTTGAAATATTTAAAATTACCCCAAATATTACCTGAAAAATTCATTTATTGACTTTTTAACCAAAATTTGAAGAGTCGTCCAGATTTCATTAAAATGTGACTAATAAAATTTATCATATTGATTTTGACTAATGTAATATGGTTTCAATTGCAAATGAATTCAATATACCTCATAATAAAAAAAAAATATGATTTATATGAAAATCTGAGCCCTACTTATATTATTCAACTAGTGTACTTGTAGTGTCTAAAAATCACAGTTAATTTTCTTAAAATATAAACGTGTAGTGGGAGTGTCCATAATGACTCCATAGATCATAGTTAATCTACCTTAATATACACAATAGTTAACTGGGAATGCTAATAGACAAATATTCTTAATCACATTTGTCAATATTTTGTAGATTTGAACACTTGTGAACTGAAGGAAGAAAGATGGCTGGAGCTGGTGACCAGATTTTTCTTAGCAGCAATGTTGAGACACTGTAATCTGTGGAAGCACATTCAAGAACATGACTGGTGAGAGATTTTCTCACAGTGATATTGTTTATTTATTTTGTAATAAAGACTCCAAAAAATGCTACTGTGATTTTATCAATGTAATGTTTCTTTTGCTTACTGAAATTCAAAGTGTAAGTGAAGTAATGTTCTCTTAGAATTGTTTATTTAAAGCTGTTGGTATCAGAAGGACCGGCAGTCTTTGTGTATTTTCCTTATTTTAAAAAGAATATCAAAGTCAAAGGGAATAATATGATTGCTGCTTGTTATGTTTTGTCGCTATTCACTCATCCAGTTTTTACCCTTGACTCTTTTTCTTTTCCTACTCTAATAAGTCTGTTTATTTATTTATATATATTCACACACACACTCCTATCCCCCATAATACAGTGGTTACATTCTAAAAAATTCGCAATGCTCAACGGCCAAGAATATCTTGTATAAAATGATGGTTGCAATAATTTTACTGATATAAGTAGATAGATCTTGTCTAAAGGTTACCATCAATTAGATCTTATTTATCTCTAAATACATGTATATAGAGTAAGCTTCTTTTTCTAGTAATTATTGACTTCTTTTATTATTAATATTGATAATTTAAAAAATAATTATTTACAACAGAAAACATTTTTTGAATGATCATGTTGATGTGGAAAGTTATTTTCCTTCTTCATATTTAACATGTTTTATCTTTACGACTCATTTTATTTCTTAATAAATAAACTTGAACCACCTGTGTAGTCTTACTGTTCAGTCATTTGTTACATACTGAACCCCCCCCCCACCCCCAGACACCTGATTGATGAGTACTAACAAAATTTTAAGAGCAGAACAGCTGCTAGATTTAGACAAATAGTTTAATAAATTGCAGTAAGTCTAAACGATTATGTACGACACCATACATTTACATGTATTAAGTCTTTATTTCCATCAGAATTGTATTTACTCCCTCTTCAATATGTAACATGTATACTGTACTTATTAATCTTTTAATTGTTAGACATTCTTTTTTTTTTTTTTTAATTTTTTAAAGTGCAACTTCTTTTCTACATTTCCTGCAGGCCTTTAAAACAGCTTGAAGCCATTTTCTTAATGGTTTATAAAATCCGATCTGTGCTTGTATCATTCCGTTGCCGGAATCCAGAAGAAGATTCAGACAAGACCCTCATTGGACAACGCTGTACAGAAGCCAAATTAGATGTACCACATAATGATACAAGAGAGGAAGAACTCATATCAGAAACTCCTGAACATTCCAGAGTAGAAAATCTAGAAGAAAATATTGATGCTGACTCAGACCATGAACACCATGAGACTGATGGTATTTGTGTACTAATTTTATGCCTTTTTGTCTACCAGTTATTTTTATTTAATAAGTCTTATGCTCCATGTACTTATCTGTCATATTGCTTTGAATGCTATCATTATTTTTTTCATGAATAGTTCAAGCACCAAGTTATCTAAATATTTATTATTATTTAGTTGATGAAGAACAACAGTTAGCTTCCAGAGTGACTCCTCAAGAAAAGAAAAATGAGTTTTCTTATGAAGAGATGTGTTACAAATATTTAGAAAAATGTATATTTTTGTTATTATGTGTGAGACCACCATTGTCAGGTACAACATCTCTGAAATCTTTTTTGAAATAAAACTTTTTCTTTGTTTTCTGGTTTTTATTTTTTTTTAAACTTAATATAACTTTAATTATAAATATAATGTAGTGAGATCAAATTAGATAAAATAGTTAATTTAAACATTTTCTAAGTTTTTTATGTAAAGTTAAAAAAAAGGATTTTTTTAAATTAACCATCAGGTGATTCTAGTGAATTTCTTCAAAATACAGTCAAGAAAGCTCAACAGAATGAAGGTAAATGAAGATCTGACAGTTTTTTTTTTTTTTAATTAGTCAAAATTATTTTTTTTTACAAATTAATTCCAATTATTAAAAAACCATTTCTATTTTAGGTAGTTCAGAAATTTCTGATTTGTCTGAGATGTCACCACGCCGTACTATAACACGACAAGGAAGTTTACCAGATATTTTTTCTGATATGCAGGTATTGTATAATACTACATCTGTATTTTAGTTTGTGACCATCTTCTTAAAAAAAGATTTGTGTTAACAACTGTGAGGTCTTTTTACTTCAGATTTTCTCATGTAAATTCCAAGTCATGGGATTTGTGTTTCTCTCAAAAAAAAAATTGTGGAAAGACATACATATGGGCGTACAAGGAGAAGTTCATGTAAATACAGTCAACAAAAGTCATGCCACACTCAGAGTTTTATTTGTCCCACTGACTTATACCCCCATTAATATTAAAACAATTTTTTTTAATCATTCTGTTTATGAAAAAAAAATTTTTTTTTTGCAGTAAATATATTTGTTTGGTTGTTAGGAGAGCACATTTCTGCCTGTCTGATTAGCTGTCTCCCTTTTGTGATTGTGATTCTCATTTGCACTTAAGGTACTCCCTATAGTGCGGCCATCGTGGTATATTTTTTATTGAGATACACTAACCATTTTTGGCACACACAATCAAGTGACCAATAGTAGAAGACCAATAGAATTTTCAAAAAACTTTTTTTGGACTTTTTTAGGTAAAAAGTCTACTTTCTTGACATTTTTTCAAAGTGAAAAATCACAAAAAGTATTGTTTATTTAAGAAAGATATTTTGTACATAGATGAACAGATAAAAAATAAAAAAAATACAATTTTTTTACTAAGGGCCTATGTAAAAACGTGAATTTTATGGGGGGGGGGTAGGTTAGAAAAAAAAAGATTAAAAAAGTTCAAAACACTTTTTCGAAAAACAAAATTGAGCAAATGTAAACAATATATTGAAGAACAAGCAAACAAAATTTGATGCTTCTATCTTTAGTAGTTTCGGTAAAATTTCAAAAAGTGTGCGTTGAAAATTTTAAAACATGGAGAAAATAAAATTGAAGCTCTTTGAAAGATATTTAATGATTAAAATATGTTTATCAACATCAAAGGAATGAAAGTGAATCATTTTTCAGCTGAAATTAATGTCAGAAAAAAAACTGACTTATTATTAGTTATAAGGAACATATTCCATATATAGAAAAATACATCTCCAGTCCTTGTATCCTTGAGTTTGGTCTATTAATAATGATACAAAAACATGTCGTTTTATTGTAGACCTATTATTTACAGCTGTTATTCTTTTTGTTTCTTATATAAAAGTAATTTTAGTTTGATAAAATGTCTAAAACTGTCAATAAACATTTCATAATAAAAAAAAACATGTCTACATTCTGCTACATACTATCACTGCCGCCTTGACCTAATTAGAATGCTGTGATACACAACACTACAGCCAGTGAAGACTGTTGACTCGTGTTATGTAACAACCAGGGAAGACAGATGTCTAATGTTACGTAACCACCAGCTCTGGTCAGTATGTGAACCAGTTGTACCTAGGCCTAATGGTATTATGCAAAATTATATACTGTGTGCTGTGAGCCAGCTGTGTTTCTATGATGGCACTATTTGACCTTTCACTACACATGTACATGTTCTAGTATGTATTGCATTGTTTTGAAAGATAGTAATACTAATAGTAAGAGAAATAACGAAAGAGAAAAGAAACTTCATTTGCGATATTCATCCAAAATGGCTAAAAGAAATGATAAGTTCTTTCAAAAAACAACACAGATTCAGTAGTATTTTAAATAATTTGCTTATATTTAGCAGATAAACAGTTGAATAGAAGGTAAAATAACTTTATAGTTTATATCTGTCGATTGTGGTTATGGGATAAGAAACAATTGTAACCCGGCAACAAGACCTATCAACCAATCAAATCGCACGGCTGCTCTTGTGGTGATGTGTAATACACACCCAGTTCAAGGCCTTTCCTTGACTGTCTTGGTATTTAGGTCAAAACGTCATTAGCAATAATATAATCTACACATTTTGACATTCAGGCAATACCATTTGCGACTAGGTTAGACAGGTTATTTCTCATAGTACCGAAAGTTGAAAATTGTCATTTTTGTAAAGTTTACGCAAAAAAACACATACCCCCACCCCCAATATTAATTATTTTCAGTATAATAATGATACATATGTTAGTTTCTGACTTTACAAACCGATAACTAAGATATCGTTCTAATGGAATACACCATTTTTTAAAAATCAACAATTTTTTGGACCAAGTCTATTTTTAGCAACGTGGATGACCTCAATAGTCTTTATTACTTCATTCTAAGTTTCACATTTAAAGAGAAAAAAAGAATTTTTCTGACTTATGAAAGAATCAATTCAATTTTTTTTTTACAGTTAGCCTAGCCTGTACATTAATTTTAAGTCATTTTCTTTAAATTATATGATTTTAGAAATGTACAGCATGTTTAGTATTTTTGTGTATCATTTTTGAGTAACCTATCTCATAAAAAAAGTTCTTAATACATGTATAATATTCTGAAATTTGCAGTCGCCTCTTTGCAGGTTGCTATAGACTGAAATGAACATATTTGTGTACAGTTTTCTTTAACTTTTTTGCTTTATATAAACCATTGTTTATTACTGCTCATGTCAAACATGCAGCCTTAAATTTAGAAAGTTTTAAATATGAGAAATGTAAAAAATGTACATTTTTAGGATGACCAAGTTGCAGGATTCCGAGATGGTATGGGTACGCCAACACTGAATTCTCTCAATCCAAGACATCAGCTTGGTATGTTTTTTTTACTTACTGAATTATTTGTTGGCTTGGATTTTAATTTAGTGAAGCTAAATAATTGATTCTGATGTTTTTTTTCAGCATCTAACCTAAACTCTCTTCAGAAAGTTAAAGAAATGTTGCGGAGGCTCAGATGGAGACAGGAGAGGATAAATGCCATTGGATCTGGCCAAGGCTGGAATAAAAAAGAACCCTGTAACTTCCCAGAGAATTGCATTGTTACTGACATGATGCAGTTTGTGTGTGGGGAACAGAAGAATGGCTACATAGACAACCTAGATGTAGAACAGCTTGTTAAAGCAATGGAGTTGCAGCAGGAGAGAGCAGAGGTAAAAAAATGAAGAGAAAATATATTTAGCATTGAACTGACCTGATGCTTTTTTTTTTTTATCTTCATACTGTATAAAGAATAATTCATTGACCTTTTCTAGGTTTGTCTTTTTAGTTGATCTAGACTAGAAATTGTAACCATGCTTTAATATTTGTGAAAAGATCTTGCAATATTCTGTCATGTTATCAGGTAGTTGACATTTTTTAAAAATATTTAGATCATGCTTCATTGTTTCCATTAACACCATTTTTGATGGGGCATTTTTCTGAAGCTGTCTGATGTATTAAAAACTTGGAAAGTGTACCTAATATTACTGGTGTAATTTGACTTCTTTTTTTATTTGTGTTAATCAGTAATTTAAAAAATTTTTACACTATGTAAATTATTTTGGGTTTATTTCTTGCAATGGAGGTTATTGGTCAATCGATAAAATCTCAACTTGAAATGGAATATCATAGGATCAACAGATCCATGTAGTTTTGAGGCAGCAAGGAGTTGAGATTGATGAGCAATTTTTAGGCCACGTATCCATTATCTATGGCCTCTTTTGTATATTCATGCCCATGGTTGCCCCAGCAGTGGTGGCATTGAAGAAGGCATTCAATAGAAATATATCTTAAAAGTAGTACCTGTTCTAAGGTTAATACTGCATCTAGAGATAACGTCTCATCTTTATAAAGATTTTACAGAATTTATTCCTCAAAGAAATAGAAAAAAGAATGTTAGTCAACCCCTGTTTTTCTTGACCTAACATAATTTACCATTCAATGTGACTTAGTTTATCTAATACAAGAATGCTTTTATAGGACATGAAATTTTTTATTATCAGGCCAATGTTTTAGCTAGATTATTCTATTGAATATTTGATATAACGACTTCTAAAGATTGTTCATATTTTTTACTTTATTTACTTTAAAAATGGTATATTTGATTTATCAAATAAACAGTCCAGACTTTATGCTCTGAATCAAATTATTGAACTTTTAACAACTGGCAAAGAAAAAGATGATGAACCGAAGAATAACAGCTCACCAAACACTACGCTGCTTAATTCTGTGCATCTTCAACTTCTTGCTGGCTGCTTTGGATTATTAGTTCTGCGGTCTGAATATACTAGTGTTTCTAATCAACTCTACCATTATCAGGTAATATGTTGCCTAATTTGTAACTTAGAAATATATGAAAAAGAAGATAACCATATTTTGAATGTGCTTGAAAGTATAAATTTACATTGATAAAAATAACATTAATTAGCCCTGAAATTGTTTTAAATGCAAAGTTAGGTTTTAAATATATGTACTGCATGTTTTTAAGTTGGGATCTTTTGTTAAAATTTTCAGGATGGCATCAGAGCAGCATCAGCTCAGACTCAACAAGAAATTCAGTTAGTTGTCCATCAGATTTATGAGGTGCTAGTTATGTCTTTGATAGACTTAATAAAAATGGACAATATTGGACAGTGTAAGTTTTTACTAATGTCTTTCTCAAATCAGAGGCCATTTTTTAAAACTAACACAAACGGATTTTGGAATGTACAGATTCAACATCTCCTGAAGTATATGACAAATACTTGTGTTATTTAGCACCATCATATCAGGATATATAACAAGTCACTCATTTTTTCAGAAGTTTACATCAGTTCGATGTATAAATAAAGTACATAAAAACATTTTTTTTTTAAATTTGCAAATGGAGATAACTCTAATTTTAGTGTACAAATTAGGTATTCAAAACCAAATGTAACTTCAATTAATGCAAAAAAACTGAAGGATGCAATTAAGCTTTTTATTTTAAATGCCAGCATTCAAACTGTATTAACTTAATTTGCATATGAAGCTTTTGTTTTATAGATTAAAACACATGAATAAATTGGTACCTCAAATGGACAAATTTACCCTTCTTTCATTTAAAACATTGGTCGCATATTATGGGTTTTATTATCAAAGTAATTTTAATGATCTATTTGCTAGATATTCTAAGAAACTTTATTTTTTTAATTCCTAATACATGTACACATAAAACTTTATTATAAATAAGCAAGATAAAGTATTTAATATGTAAGAATTGAAGACTTGCAGTAGACTCAAAAATATTCCAGCAAACAATATCAGTAAAAATCTTTTGAATAAATATTAACTGGTGAGTTTGTTTCCGCAGATTTCTTAATTTCTCTCTTTATTTGTAATTTAAAGAGAATAATAATATAATAAATAATCCATTAATACAGTTCCCCAAACCATTTATATTTTTTGTATATTACAAATTCATATTTTGAAAATAAGAATAATGTAAAAGTAATATTTAACATGTCTTCTTTAATAATATTATTTTAATTGGTTTATAAGCACACAAAAATTAGAAAGCTCTAAACACAAAATGAAAAAAAAGCAGTTATGAAATAAAATTAGTTTGTTGATACATAAAAAAAGTAAAAAATTAGAAGCTGAGAAAATTTTACAAAAAGTACTATCAGTTTAAATCAGTTTTAACTAACTGTTAAGCAAATAATGTCAAGTTTTATAGGGAATTCACCATACATAGAATTTTAAATATGTTAATGCATTTAAATCGAAGAATAAATGGACTACAATGATGTGGTAGTCAAAATGTTATTCTATTTTGAGTAAAACATTTTAAAAATGTGTTTTTCTCAGAATATTTAGAAATTTTATCATTAAAATCTGTGTTTCCCAACCTTTTTCATGTCATGCCCACCTTAGCCTTTCTCAAATTCTTATGCCCCCCCCTGCCCCCATGTAAAATGAATAATTTTCAAATCAAAAAATCGATTGAATGATTGTTCATTTGAGAAAATTAAATAATAGGTTTTAAGAAGAAATCACTAGGAACTTGTTAACGAAAAACTATAAGTAAATTTTCAAAAAATATAATGTTAAACTGAAATTCTAATAAGAAAAAAATTAAATAAACATATTTCTATATTAATTTATTATTCCAGTTTAGTGAGATCCTTGCGCTTGATGCATGCTGCACAGAGCTTTTATATTAGGTTCCAATTTGGTTAGCTTCAGTCTCAAGTCTTGTTATATCCAGCCGACTTCTTTTTTTTAACAGTAAATCATTTACAGCAATAAAGTTTTAACTGACTCATCATTTTGCAAATCTGTGAGTTCTTTTTGATACTGCATATTTGATATATCAGACAAATCCACTAACATTGGCTGCATCATCTATGTTGGAAAATCAATTTGTTTTAAATCAGAAAATCTTTCTTTAAAATCAGCCGATAAAATATTCAGATGATTGACAATAACAAGTAAAGCGGTATGAGTTACTTCACATTTTTGGAGCCAATGAAACTGTTCAAAGTTTCGTTGTTAATTTGTTTCTGACATAACTCAATAAGAGTAATGAAACCAAATATTTTTGCTTTTACATCGACAAGTGTTTTATTTGTTCCTTGAAGTTGTTTATTTAATATATTTAATTTTTCAAGGATATCGGCTAAATAACTCACAAATGCTTTACCATCTGTAACAATAGCTTTAGATAGATTCATACAATTTTAGAACCACTGGTTTAGTTGGGTGGTCAACATTGAAAGAAAGAAAGATACACAACAAGACCCAGCTGATTAGTGCGATGTCAGATTTTAAGGACAGCCATATAGATCAACCAATGATTAATGTAGTTAGCAACAATAGCTTAAACTCTATAGTCCACCATCAGAGACCACGTTATTCAAGTATGCCGGTCAGAACAGCCGGGTACTCTGGTGCAACATGTAGTGGTTGTGGTTCGTTTGGTCACTGGCGATCGCAATGCCGTAGCTCACCAAGATACAACAATAGACGTCATTTTAACAAACATACTACTTTTAACAGTCAAAGACAGTACAATGGCAGAAGTAGGTCACACAATACCAGTCCAATGAGACAAATCCAAAACAGGGGCAGGGAATACCAACAATTTGTACCACGTGACACACAGCAGAAAACACACTCAATGGCCGCCATTCTCCAAAATAAAGGTGACCTAGTTTTTTTACACCTGTTTGCTTGATAACACGCCAGTCCAATGTTTACGTGACTCCGGCTGTAGTACATTGATTGTGGACTCCTCATTAATAGATGCATCACAACTGACAGGTAACTCCGAATTTGTTAGATTAGGTGATGGTACCAAGCTAGAATGTCCGACTGCTACCATATTTATTGACAGTCCTTGGGTGAAAGGTCACGTCACTGCTTTAACAATGAACACACCAATAGCACAGGTCATCATAGGCAATCTTCCAGATGTTGTTCCTGATAACTCAGAGCAATTGTATCAACAGTGGCTTAGAAATAAAGAATCACCAATTCAGTCTACTTTGAAAGAACTACATTCACCATCTTCCAAAAGTAATAAAACAGAACAAGAGTTTTATCTCCTATTTAGCAACATAAGTAACTGGAATGGTGCAGAAAAGATAGACCAATATTTAGACAAGTTAGACAGTGTGGCAGCACAACACAACATGAAAGAGGATGACAAAGTTTTGGGAGTCATTAACAAATTCCAAAATCATAAAAAGGCTCATAATATAGCCCTGCGAAATCAACATGATTACAATCTAATGATGACAGAATTAAGGACCAATATGCAAGTAAAACAGAAGATTGTCAGTGAGGAAATAGAAACAACCAAAGTACAGAGAAGCCCTGCAACAGTTGATAACCAAGACAATATCCAAAATAAATCCACGGAATGTCATATGTGTGCTACAATATTTACCTCAAGAAACAAACTCTTCACACACATCAGAGAAGAACATCATGATCCATCAGATTCACCTCATATATTAAATGTAGTCACCAGAGCTCAGTCAAAGAAAGAAATCAATAAAACACAATCAACTGATAATATAGCTGTAAATACTGACTGTCTCATGAACATTTCAAGAGAACAATTGTCTCAATTGCAAAAAGAGGATCCTTCCCTTAAAAGATATTTTGAATTAGCTTCAGCAGATCAGGCAGATGAAAAGAATGTTGTATTCCATATTGAGCAGGACATCTTAATAAGAAAATTTAAATCTTCAGGTGGAGTGATCACACAAATATTAATTCCCTCCACACTGAGAAACAATGTCATACAAACAGCACATTCAAGCCTTTTAGCAAGTCATATGGGTCCAAAGAAAACCTTACAAAGAATCAGACAACATTGTTATTGGAAGGGTCTATTGAAGGATATAAAAATATTTATTAAGTCTTGCACAGCATGTCAGAAACATAACAACATAGGTCCCAAACACATTGCTCCATTGCAACCCATGGATACCACCTCCAAACCATTTGAAAAGATAGCAGTTGATATCATTGGTCCCTTGTCCATTATGTCCCATAGAAAGCACAGATTTGTTCTGACGATGTTAGATTTTTCAACAAGATGGCTAGACGCTAAACCACTATCAGATATATCAGCTGAATCAATTTGTCATGCTCTTTTATCAATTTTTACTACAATGGGATTTCCTGACATTATTCTTTCTGACAATGGAACACAGTTTCGATCTCAGGTCACTCAAGCATTTATGAAGATGTTCCAGATTACTCAAGTCTACTCTGCAAGGTACAGACCACAAGCAAACGGAGCCATTGAGAGAGCTAACCAAACCATCAAACAGATGTTGAGAAAAATAATGGAAGAACACGGTCAAGACTGGGACTTACATCTACCATTAGCCTTGTTCTCCTATAGAGAAATACCACATGAATCAACGGGTTTCTCGCCATTTGAACTGATGTACGGCAACAATAGAAGAGGTCCACTCAGCTTATTTAAAAACAACATTCTTCCAACAGATGAACAGATATTGTCCCCTCATGAGTTTGTCAATAAAATTAGAAATCAAGTCATCTCATCAAACCAGTGTGCTCAAGAAAGCTTAATTAGTAAACACAATTATCACAGAGATTTGAAAAACAAACTTAGATATCTAAGAACATTAGAACCAAATGATTCTGTGTATGTATTGCTCCCATCAAAAGATCAATTTCAGCATACATGGCAAGGTCCTTACACAGTAAAGAAGAGATGCACAGAGGTAGATTATTTGGTGCATATCAAAGGGAAAGACAAGGTATTCCACATTGATCAACTACGACATATTGCTAATGATTCTCAACATTTAGAAGCTGACCACACAGCATCCAGTGAGACTACTCCTTCATTGAATTATATAGTTAACGATGAACAGTGTGAAGATGTCACTCAGCCAGGTTACAAAACCAGTTGTAATCAGATTCCTTTACCAGAGTTAGAGAACACAAATAGCAGAGATCAAATAACATTTTCCAAAGATATACCTGATAACATTAGACAAGAACTGACAGAGTTGTTCAGCACATACAAGGATACAATATCACAAATACCAGGCAGAACTGATATAATCAAACACTCCATTAAAGTTAAAGATACAACTCCAGTCAAGCTAAAACCTTACAGTGTTCCATATCAATATAGAAAAGCAGTAGAAACAGAGATTGAACAACTATTACAGAATGGCATGATAAGACCATCTCATTCTCAGTATCCATTCCCTATAGTCATAGTCAAAAAGAAGAATGGAAAAATACGTCTCTGTTGTGACTACAGAAAGTTGAATCAGATTACTGAAATAGATAGACAGCCTTTACCTAACATTGAAGATCTCATAAATGAAATGTCTCAAGCTCATATATTTTCACATTTTGATCTAACAAGAGGCTTTTGGCAGATAGAAATGGAAGAGTCATCTAAACCTTACACTGCCTTCATTACACATCATGGTTTCTTTGAGTGGAATGTAATGCCATTTGGATTGGTCAACAGCACTGCTACTTTCTCAAAAATGATGAATCAGCTTTTACACAATGTTCCCCACATTAAACATTATGTGGACGATATCTGCATTTTTTCACAAGACTGGTTATCACATATTGATGCCCTGAAACATTTGCTTTCGCTCCTCAGAAAGAATGGTCTAACAATAGCACCAGAAAAATTAGAGATAGGTTGTTCAAGCATTGATTTTTTAGGCTTTCACGTTGGTCAGGGTAAGGTAACTCCGACTGAAACAATTTTAAAGAAAATTTTAGATATTGACGTCCCTAAGAAAAAGAAAGAAGTCAGATCATTAATTGGCCTCTGTAGTTTCTATAGACAATTCATTCCCAATTTTGCTTCCATCATTGCACCCCTGGTAAATTTAACTAAAAAGACGATGAAGCAGACTGTTACATGGAACGATGATTGTCAAAGTGCCCTTGACAAAATTAAAACATGTTTTCAAACTTTTCCTATCCTTATGTCTGTTGATTTTAAGAAACCATTTATATTAGCCACAGATGCCTCAAAAATAGGCTTAGGTGCCTGTCTTTTACAGAGCTACAATAATGTTAACAAACCCATCATGTATTTGAGCAGAAAATTAACTGAATCTGAAAAGAAATACTCTGTTATTGAACTAGAATGCTTAGCACTTGTATGGTCAATTACAAAATTGCACAAATATTTATTAGGTACTGAGTTCACTGTCTTAATTGATCACAAACCCCTATTGAATTTATTTTAATAACAAGAGCATTAACAATGCCAAACTGACTAGATGGTCTTTGCTTCTGCAAGATTATTCCTTTACCATAAAGTCCATCAAGGGAAGTAATAACCACATTCCTGATATTTTGTCCAGACTTGCTAGACCATGTTAACAAACATTAATATTTAATCTTACTACTATGCCATGTTTTCATTATATTTTCCTTGTCAGCACTATTTATTATTCTGATGAATATATACTCACATTTGAATTTTTTTCATAACTTAAGTATTTAATGTTATTCTACAGAAATTTTACGCTTCTATGTATTATAGTTATTGGATAATTCCATGATTTTTTTACCTATTCAAGGTCTACTTACAATTAAGTGTTTCATATTTTGTTAACAAGATGTTTCAGTATAACAATATTTTATTCTCCATATCAAATTTCTGTACGATATGTGACAAAACTATTGTAATGCAGAAAGACATTTGTACTGACTTGTGTACTGTATAAAATATTTTTATATAGAAAAAAAAAATGTATAACATTTTTTTTTTGATGGAGAAGGAGGGTGTAACAATAGCTTTAGATAGATTCATACAATTTTAGAACCACTGGTTTAGTTGGGTGGTCAACATTGAAAGTTCATGGGCCAAAGACACAGGCAGAGATTTTGATAATTAGAATTCCAGCATGTTATCTTTGTTTTGGGTGGAATAAATCTGTCAATGAGCATCGATGACACCGGATGTACGTGATAAGACGTAATTAGGGAGACAAAGAAATACTAGCCCATAGTGAGTTTTTAGCCGCACCAATCCCTAGGCTGGAATAAGATTCATTAATATGTAAATGAGTTAGAAAGGTTGTTAGGGAGCCAATCAGAAGTTCTGGGCGTTTGGGGCACGTGATAATTAACCATCACATAAAAAGAGATGTAGCGAAAATTTCGAGAGACCGACGAGATACATTCAGACTGACGATAGACGTCGAGACCTACCGATCGACAGAACGACTATAGAGATAGAGACATCAGGACACCAGATTAGATATACGTACTCTTGCCTGTAGGACAGTATACATATTAGATATACGTACTCCTACCGCAAGACAGTATACATACTAGATATACGTACTCTTGCCCGTAAGACAGTATACATGTTAGATATACGTACTCTTACCGCAAGACAGTATACATATATTGACAAGTTATTAAGTATACGTACTCTTATACGATAAGACAGTATACAGGTGTTCATAGAGAAATCAAATCACTAAATATACGTACTCTTACTCATACGAGAAGACAGTATACATTCAGAGATAAGTTGAAGTTTAACAGTACACAATCAACGTTTATTCTGCTAAAGCATATTTGTGAATATTTCGGCACTTGAGTGCATTTATATGTGTTTTATTATTACTTAAATAAATGTTATTGAATCGTGGAACTTGGCTTTATTCATGGTGTGTTTGTGTGTGAGTGCCAAGAGACTGAACGCTACCATCTTTGAAGTAAAACCAGAGAGAATATCGGCCACTACATAACCTAATATCAACAAACTACATAACGTTCAAACCATAACATCACATTGAAGCAGCAGTGAAGAACAAGAAGTATTGCATTTTGGTGGAACAACGATAGTACCATAACGTTGACAATTTCCAACGTTAAATTGGTGTCTACAACAGTATCCATCACATACATAACATTATATACAAAAAATATAGTGTTACACCATCTATTGTTAACAGATACTTCATTTCAGGTTTGTCGCTTAAAAATCACTAAGAGTATCAAACAGTTGCATAAATCTTTTCAAACAGTTCCCTTTTGATAGCCATCTTACTTCAGTTTGAAGTAAAAGTCTCACATGTTCTTCATTTTTTTCTTTACAAAATAATTTGATGAGTCGCTCACGTTTGGCATTAGCTTTAATAGCATTAACACACTTTATTACTGAATGTAGTACTTCATTAAGACAAGGCGAGATGTTTTTAGCTACCAAGTTTTACCTATGAATAACACAATGCACAAGAATCATTTCTGGATTCTCATCTTTCATCAATTTTAAGCAACCATTTTTTTGCCCATCATATTAGGAGCACCATCTGCAGCACAAGATGTTATATTTTTTTCGGTATATCATTGACATCTAAGTAGTTTTTTGGCTGATTATATACATCTTTGGCGGTAGTGGTGATTTCTAATCTTTTACAGAACAACATTTCTTCAGAAAAATTCCCTTTATCAATATATCTTACGTAAGTCATTAATACTGCCTCATTGTCTCTCAAAGTTCATTCATCCATTTGCACTGAGAAATTTGTTGTTTACAACTTTTCAACAAGTTGTTTTTCAATATCTTCACTCATTTCATCTATTCTTCTGCTAACAGTATTGTTACTGAGTGGCATAGCTTTTACATCTTTGTCATCTTTTTGAAGAACCGTTTTAAGAAATGCTGATATTGACGGTTTTATTAAATTCTCTCCTATGGTATGATTTTTTCCAGTTTTTGTGATGAATAAATACATTTGATAACTAGCCTCAAGAACACGATTAGCAGTTGAAGTATGAGCAGTAAATGGGGACTTTAATGTTGTTCTCTTTTCAAAATTTGTCTTTAAAGTTTTAAAGTAATTCAAATCTGAATTAATATGAGCACTATGTTTTGCCTTCAAATGTGCCTCAAGCGACCTCGTTTCATTGATTCGTTGGTGAAGCATTGCTGGCATAAAAGACAAAAAGGCATCCGCGCATCGTGGACAGCGGGTATGAATCCAAATTTTAAATAGTCCTCTGAATATTGACGAGTTTTTTTCTTGCCTGCACCACTCATTTTACTATGGAATAAAATAGAATAACTATCGCTCTCTATATTCAGAGATTCAAAAGCTTAAAATAAGCAATTAAAAACATGTAGCACTATCGGCAATGGAACAACCCGAAATCGTTGACGCGTGGGGTCTATAGTTGCCAATCAGTAGAGGCGACGCGCGGCGACTATAGTGCCCAAAGGGTTAAATGGCCCGGAGCGAAAGGGTAAAACTCGCATCGAGTCCATTTTTGAATTGCCCCCCTTGAAAATCAAATTGCCCCCTTGTGGGGCGTGGGCCCCACTTTGGGAAACACGGATTTAAATTCAATTGATAATAAAACAATGCATATTTTAATCTATAAATTAAAACCTTCATATATTAATTATGTCAATTAAAATATGATATTATATATAGTAGAGTTAAAAACGAACTTTTAAATGGCTTTGTTTTAAATGGTTAAGGATAATTATCGATAAAAAAAATTAATACTGTACAAAGTTACTCTAAAAAAGCGTAATTTATAGTTTCCATGCACTAAAATTAAAATAACCTACTTGCAGTTTAAAGTTTCCAGCTTCTTTGAATATTTGTGCATTTATGTTATATTTTATCATCAGAGATTATCATTAAGGTTATGTAATTGCTTACTTTTGGCCAAGTTTTTTTGAATAATGTGCTTGTTTTTTTTGTTTTTTTACAAATACTCACTAAATTTAAATTAACATTCAACATAACTCTTTCTCTAACAGATACGAAGAAACACTTGATGCTTTCATCAATTCTAGCCTTGAGTGTCAAGTATAAACCAGTGGATGTGTCATTAACAGTATCTTGTGGTCTACCTCCAGTTCTTTTAGAGTTGTGTGGCTCTAATACTATATACAACTCACACACTCTCCCACCAGTTACTAGTCTTTTGGAACCTTCACACTTGTGTACTATACTGTCAGTATCTAGTCTTAGACTTCTTCAAATTATTGCAGTCACTGTTGGGTTAGTATTTTTCTTGCTTTGCATAATTCAGTAGCATTTTAATGGTTTACTTAAAATTAGCTACATTGTTTTCTTTGTTCTACCTTTTTTCCATTTTCCATCAGTATTAAAATTTTTAACAATGTGAGAACTGTAACTAATTTTTAAACATTGCTTTTCTTACCAGAACATATGCTGATCGGTTGAGTGGTGGTGTGGTACAGTCAGTTATTGAGCTTCTCTGGAAACAGCTTGATGAACTTCTAGAGCACAAATCCATTCCATCGACAGAAATTCAGTCAATGTGTAATTAGCATTTTTTACATTATCTTTACTAATAACATTTTTACCTATTCAAATTGTAAATACAAAAAAAAAAAAGACTTATTGAATACTGAATATCAGTATATACTGACTTAATCTTTTTTTTCTATTTGACATTTTATTTAAAGGCTGACTATTCGCACCAGATTCTAGTTTTTAATTTACTCATAAAGACAACAAACAAGTGCATCAATAGTCTTTATAAATTATTTAAATAGATACAGTTATTTTATTTGGTGAAATTTTCATATGATCTCATCTCTGTAGAGCTTAAATCTGATAAAAAATGTTTCACCAAATCAATCAGTTGTTATCATAAACAGAAATTGAGGAAAACAAAATGAAATATTTGCATATGAACCAATTAAAATCCATTTCCTTTAATTCGTTCTAATATACAAACCAATTACACATTTTATATACGGTCTAAATTTAATAAGAAATTACTATAAAACGATTATAAAAGTCTAATGTCATTCATAAATAAGCTTTATTTGTGTTATTAATATAGGTCAGTACTCTTGACTTCTTTATTCAAATTTAACTTTTTTAAAAACTTTTAGCTGAAGTAAAGCAAGTCAATTTATCATCAGTAGCTGACCTGTTGGTCTTTCTGCGACATGTTATGGCTACCAAAGGAGCTCAGCGAAGACTCACAGAATGGAGATGGGTGAAATGTTTGATTCATTTAGCATGCGGACAAGATGGAGAAGGTTTTATTTTCAAAACTTTTTTCTTAAATTTAAGCTTTTGTTTGTCTCACTCTAAATGAGAGAAAAAATGAAAATATGTTTTAAATAGCATGAATATATGAATTGTAAGTAAGTCTGTTTAAAGACCATGCTGTTTTTCAGAAACATTTTAAAACACTTGCAAACAATGCTTGACAGCTCTGTTGTCCTTTTTGTTTTTGTAACAATTGTATTTATGACTTATCTCTTTAGATCAGGGATTTCCAAAAATTGTATACCCTGCAGTACATTTTAAAATTTGAAAGGGTGGAGGTTAAAGTCTATTGTTATCATAATTATGTTTGTACTTGTGCAGTATTTTGGACTGTAAAACTACTTTATAAAATGTAGCTATTTAAAGAGTTCAAAATTTGTGTTCAGACATTGGTGCGAATTGTCTAATTTTCATTTAATATTGTATTTATTGATACATTGAAAATTTATTTATTTTATCTGGTAATAGAATACCTTTCAATTTTTTTTCAATAATTTTTTTTAGGCCACTTCTGTTTTGACAGCCTGCGTGTGCGTATTCTTGCTCTTCAGTTGTTAGGCACAGTTTTGCCTGCTCTTGATGCACAACAGGAAACTGAGTACAAGACTAAGGTACTTTTTGTTTTCAGGATTATTGTGAACATTTATATTGTTCAGCTGCTCAACTTTGTATACATTATGCTTTCTTTATACCTTAGTTAATGTAAACCACTCTCTAAAGAATAATATCTTTATTTAGATTTCATATTAGAGTTAATTTAAATTGGCTACAATGTAGATTGCTTAATTAAACTGTCTAATCATATGTGATCATTTATATTTTTCTGATCAATTTATGTTTAAATGTTGGTAGGTGGTGGATCTCCTTTTTTCAAGTTTAGCCAATATTATGTGGAGCATTCCTGTAACCAAAGCCATTTCTGGTGCAGACAAAAAAAGAATTTCACTGGCCAGCCAGTTAGAAGGAGCCAAAGCTAAGCAGCAGGCTGGAACCAGGCCAGAGAGTGGATTTCCAATAACAAGTCACGGTGCACCTGTGCCCTATGTCAGTGCTCTACCTGGTACTAGTACTACAGCAAGCTCATCTCAAGATAGTGTTCTTATTCAGAGCGCTGCATTTGACCCAGACCGTTGTGTTGCATGCACTGTTGAGGTGGGTCATACATTAGTTCATGGATCAGGAGGTAGAGGGTATGGCTTAGGAAGTACTGTGATGACATCAGGCTGTTACCAGTGGAAGGTATGCACTGAAATAGTTGATACTTTCTTCATTTTCATCTATTATAAGATTTTATTTTTCCAATCCTAGTTTTTAATTTTGAATACTTCTAACAATTTTTTTTTTTTTGTATTTAAGTTTCTCATAGTAAGAGAAAACAGAGGGAATGAAGGCACTTGTGTTGGGGTGTCAAAGTGGCCAGTACGAGATTGTGGACACCGCACCACAGGGGACATGTGGCTGTACCGAGCTTACAGTGGCAATCTTTACCACAACGGGGAAACAAGTTCTCAGCTTTCTAGTTTCACTCAGGGGGATTACATTACCGTTATTCTAGATATGGATGCTCGAACTCTGGCTTTTGCTAAAAATGCTGAGGTAAGTTACCTGGATATTATTTTGGTAAGAAAGCATGAATTAATTTTTACATAAAAATTTGTTGAGGTGAAATTTTATTTTATTTTTCTTCCCTAAAGGACCCAAAACTTGCTTTTGAAGACGTTGATGCCACTGAATTATATCCTTGTGTCACATTTTACAGTAGCAGTCCAGGCGAGAAGGTGAGAAATTATCTTTTTCGATAAAAAAATTCACTCATTTGGTTGAATAAACTTCTTTCTCATTTTATCTAAGGATAGCTCTAGCTTTGTCACATTTTCTTACAGTATTCATATAACATGCAGAATAATTATTTCTAAACACCTCGACATTCTTTTCTTTTTTTTAAATTTTCATTTTCTCTTTCTTTTTTTTTTATTCTTAGGTAAAAATAACTGATATGCACTTAAGAGAGAGTCCTAGAGAACTTCTTGCTGGTTCCCCATTGTGTGCGCCAACAGCAGCGGTCATGTCAGAGGCTATGATCAGCCTGATACTCAGTCTGCATGTTGTACCCGTGTGGTCCACTGCCATCAATGACCACATGTGCAATCAGCTTCAAACTTTGCACACCTGGTTAGAGGAAATGCAGCTGCAGCGCACACAGCAACAACAAATCAGTCATGACGGCAGTACAGAGGAGAAGAAAGACACTAAGATGAAAAGTATGGACAGTGCTGAAGAAAAAGAAAAAATGTCTCATTCTAAAGAAAGTCCTTTGTCTGATGAAGAAAAAAGTGAGTAAAAACATTACATTTTATTTGCTTTGGTCGTTGTTGTTGTTGTTTTTTTTTTTAATTTTTCTTTATTTTATGTAATTATTTATTTGTACAGCCCTCATTCTAAATTTGTATCATTAAATCATTTATTGCTTTTAGATAAAATATTAGTCTGTTCCATTATTGTCACTTACAATAAAATTACATGAATATTTTCTGAAAGTATAATTGGAAGATGTAACGAATCCGTTATAACGAACCGCTGCTACCATGTAACGAATATTCCTGTCATCATGTAATAAATGTTCCTAGACCATCATGTAACGAATACGTTACGATAAAGAAGAACAACTGCGGTGCTTCAAAGTTCATAACATGTTTAATCACATAACAAGTGACGAATAACACAATATGAAATAAGATAAATATTTGCGTAGTTAATCCGATGTGTAAGAATACAACTTCTGTGCAAACAATTATCACAAATTACACTTGTCTCACTTATCATATAAAACAATATCACTTCTCATTAAACAAAGATTATCTCTATGACTTTGATTAACTCTCTTCTATGTAAATCTCCTTATATCACTCTCTCGTATCTGACTCTCTCTATGTGAACTCTCTATGTGTACCCACAATCTGCCTCTTATATATCTTGCTTACATCACAACTCGAACTTTCTACAAACAGCTACAATCCAACAAATAGACGTTCATAATTTTTATGAATACGACCAGGCTCTGACATCCTGACTGCTAGCTTGACCTCACCACACAGACACACACACCTGTGCGCGTAACACACGCGACTACACTATGACAGAAGAGAAAGATCATTGCTAAAGTTAATGTACTTTTTTTAAAGTTGCATATTAGTTTTAATTATTAAGCATTAATACATTATTTTCACAGACATTTAAAAAATTTAGAAAAATTTGTTGAATATTGAGAATCCTGTTTCATAATACATGTTCATGCAAGTAATGATTAATATTTTAAGCATATATTTCATAGAATCTAACCTTAATTTTAAAATGTATTCAATATTTTATATAATATTTTTGACAGCAAAAAAAAATGAAGGTGACAAAACGAAGGAACAGATAAACAAATTAAAACATGAAAAGAAAGTCATGAGAGATGGCCAGTTGACGTGTCCAGTTGATGACATTATGTTGGAGCATGCTTGCAACACTGTATGTAGATAATCTAATTGACTTGCTCTTAATTAAACTGTTTACTGAGAAATTGTGAGCTTTTAGAGTTCTCTCTGTTGCATTTCAGATCTGGCCATGTTTAGCTGTGATAGCCGGAGTTGATCATGGCTTGAGGATTGGAGGAAGGTGCATTCATAAAACGACTGGTAAAAAAGGAATTGTTTTGGGTCTTCCGAGAGAGGCAGCAATCACAGCAAAAGTGCAATGGGATGAAGGAGACAGCACCATAAGGTTAGACAGAGCTTGCTTCAAATTTGTATTCATTGCATCTATGGATGTTTTTTGTTAGAGCCATGCCATAATGTAAGGAATCTTAGAATCCTTGTCAGTTAATTTCAATGTTTGCCTTTTTTTTTTTTATTGTTCAGTGATACTGTACTTTCCAACTTAGAACCCCTTGAGGGGTCTGGTTTTGACATGTCATCACTTACTGGATTCCAATCCCACCATCTTGATGCTCTTGTAAAATTGGCATTCATGAGAGACTCTAGAAGTCGTGCAGATAGTACTGGCTCATTTAGAAGCTCAGCTCTAGAAAAGTTCAAAGAGCGTATAGAATCTGAGTCACATGCAGTGGGTAGGTAATATTTTTTAACCTGTAGATGGATGACTTCTTTAGATATTAACATCAGAAATAGTAAAAAAAAAAACCAGTCATCTGGAAATATTTAGAGCTGACAATGTTTATATCATGTGGACAAAAAAACTTGACACAATTTTATTGAAGTGGATCTATATTATTTTTAGTCTTCATTCATTACATTTTAATTTTTGAAAATTCAAGATAAAAAATCAGTTTGGCACCATTTTTTTTATCAATTAGCATGAGTCATCAAATTTAATAAAAATACTGGATTGAAATGAAATGTCTATTAAAGTAGATAGCATAAACTAGGACTGTATCTATTCTTAATTTAATTTGTAGATAAAGACAGGTTTATATTGACCGTTGGTTTATATTGACCGGTTAGAATTAGATCTATCATTGGGTTAAAATTAGCTTTAGTCTCTGATCTATAAAAGTGTATTTATACATGTGTATTTGTTTTCTTTTTATAAGTTGCACGTCAGAAAACAAAAGAGAGATGTGAGCTTCTGATGAGAGAACTTGATAGAGATATATCTGCCATGCTAGAAGAAGATCTCAACATGGTAGATCATAATGCTGACAAAAAAACTGCTGCTGAAGAAGTTAGCAGACAAGGAAGCAAAGTTCCTGCATCCACACCTGTTGAAATCCACAACATTCCAGAGCAGCCAAGGATGGGTTTGAGGAGGGAGATGAGAGCAGTCAGTGTCGACTCAGCAGATACTGCTGCAGACACTTTCTCCCTCATCAAACACAGAAACCCAATAAGCGCATCTGAAATGAATCTAAATTCTGATCTGGACAGATTGTCACAACTTGGTAGTCAAAATATCTCGGCCCAGCCTAAGATAGAAGTGCTGCACTCAGAGCAAGTCAGCACTGAGCAGGACTCGCCAGCATTCTCTGGTGATTTCACCTTAACAGATTTCCCTCTCATTGGTGCAGCTGAGTCACCAGGTTTTAGCAAACCTTCTGAAGATAGGTATCCTATAAATAGTAATCAAAAAGTACATCATTTACAATCTACAGAGCTGCCTGCTACTACAATTGCTACCCCTGAAAAAATAAATAGAGAAAGAGAAATGCATATTCTAAAGTTTGCAGCTCTCCAGCTTTCTGCAGTGAAATCCTTATCTGCTTTGTCATCGTGTGAGAAATTTTTAGAGCTCTTGCTTGTCCCACGAAATACTTCTAAAGATGGCGCAAGCGAAAAGCATTTTCTTGATTCTGTGGGCGGTAACAAAGATGAGTCAATGAGGTCCTCCATGCGGCAAATGATGAAATTATTTGTCAGTCGATCAACTTATCCTTCACCTTTCAAAAGAGCTGTGCCATTGGCTGAAATTGAAAGAGCATTCAATGTGATACATAATTCTATCATTCAGCATATAGCAGAGGATAGGTTTGGAGTGACTTCTTTAGAGGGTAATACATTTCACCATTAAAAATATCACAATCCAAGTTTTCTTCCACATTTACACGTCCATCCATGTTTTCATGCTTTTCTGTTTAAACAGTTTTTACTCTCTTCCTCCAATAGTTATGATGAACTTGTACATAATTTTTCATGTCAATGTAGACGACTTATTTATTTAAAGCTGTGATAATTTTCTTGCAGATAATATCGCTAAATTGACAGCTAACTCAAAAGGACTAGACTTGCATCTTAATGAAATCCCATCATCTGTTCCAAAAAAGATGCAACTGAGTGATACACATATGCCTGGCATGGCTTCATCTGCTGATGGTACTTCAACATTTGGCTCAGGCCACCAGACTTCCATACTTCAGTATATGCGTACCAGCTCCAGGTATAAAAATATAAAGGGAGATTTATCATTGTTAAGATCTTCAAGGTTTTTTAAAAATAAAAATGAACAGCATCTTAAGTTTATGTAAGTTTTTACTTTCAATTATTATTTGAATTACTTTACATTGTCATACTCACCTGTTCTTTAAGCAAGTTTTGTATTAGCCTGTTTCATTAGTTTATGATAATGCTTCAAAACATGCTGGGGGCAAAATAATGCAAAAAGATAAAGCTATTTAAGTTCGAAGAAAACATGTTCGATTTAACTGGAAATTTTCAGTATATGTTTTAATCTGTACATTTTTTTTTTCATCTAGATAATAATCAGGAAAAAAATAATTAAATATACTGCCTAAATATTTTTTTATATTTTTTTAATTCACTAAAAAAAAAAAGACAATAATTTTACTAAGTTTGTACTTGACACGTTCATTGATCAATTAAAAAAAAATTGATTTTAAAATAGCAAAATTTCCTATGAAATTCGGTAATTTCATCTATTCTAAAACAGTACTATTTTTTCCCTTCTCTTTCTGTGCATTTATTTACCTCCAGCAGCTTATTATGTATCATGACATCACACAGAAGCAGGCTAATTAAACTTGAGTATTTTAAAAGGAGGAGGTAATTGCAATACATCTCATTCCAGCTGTTTTATTTTTTTTTCACTTTAACTGTTGCTTTTTTTTTTTCAGAAAAAAAAAATTATCCAGTATATTTCAGCTATAATATATAGACTTGGCATTTTATTGTTCATAAAGTTATTCTTTAAAGTTAAACTTCTTTTCATGTTCCATGTCTAATATAATATCGTTGACAGTTTTTTTTGCAAGACTGATTTTTGATAAGTAATTTTTTTTAATCTTGATGTCAAATAAATATACCTTATATATTTATTTGATTAAATTCTGCTGGATATTTTAAAATTTTTGGTAGCAGTTTGCTTTCCCTTTAAACACATTGATTTCAAATAACAAATTTTTACTTAAAATGTTTCACTAAACTTCCATATTTGACGTGCTCAATTTGTTCCTGATAATTTGCATTTGGACAGCTCTTTCAGGTTCTCTGGGAGAAGGAAAAGAATGAAGATGTCTATTTTTATTTTGTATGACCGATCCTTATTCTGTGTTATGACATTTTAAACTAACATCTTGTTCATAAATAATTGTGTAACTGACATTTAATTTTTGTTATGTGCCAAAGATTGCTTAATTAAGCAATTAGATTGTTTTTTTATCCAACTATATATATTTTTCATTCAATTTAAGATAAATATCAGAGTAAATAATTAACTATTAGTAATCATCATTTCTTTTTTTTTGTTTTTATCTTACCTGTGGTTCCTCTAAAGCCATTGCACACTCTGCAGTGTATGTTTTAAAAGAAAAAGATTTTAAAAATGAAATGTTACTGTAAAACATCTTGATTCGTTAATAGACAAGCAAACTGTGTTGATAATGTTGTCACCATCATATTCAGAGACTGGTCAGAGTAGTAGAACATGTAGTAGTCTAAGTTTACTGTACTACGGATATGTAGCAGTCTAAGTAAACTGTACTAAGGATATATAGCAGTCTAAGTAAACTGTACTAGGGATATGTAGCAGTCTACATTTACTGTACTAGGTATATTCTTAAATATTTTGTTTTTCATTTTCTTCAATAAACACTTGGTGGTGATTGAGTTAATAAATATCAAGAAATTGAAAGACGATTACCAATACTTATTTGTTTGAATTCTCTAACATGGCACCAAAACTTTTATACATACACTTGTTTATATTAAAGCTTTTGCTGTTGCTGAATATTTAATATAGATAAATAAATTAGACATAACATAGTTAGGTTTTAGTGTTTGTATAACTAAAGAGACATAGAAATTTTAGCCTTATAGTTAATAAAATGCATGTATTTTTCTCTTGAAATATTTCAGTGCTGAAGACATGCGAGGGTTTACGAGGCGCATGTTTAATGCGCTGAAGCCCAGTGGAGTACCAGTCATCTGTACCTCTACACCCACACCAGCTCGCAGACCCCATCCTCCTAATCCTATCAGATCCCGCTCTCCTTCCCCACCTCCTCCTCCTATAGTCACCCCCTTGCTGGAGATGGGTTTTGGACTTCAGCATATCAAGCAAGCCCTTGCAGCCACAGGTAGTTTTTTTATTATTGCCCACTTGAAATTATTTTTATCTCAAATAAAATCAAAGGGCCTCTAAATTTTGCAAGTTTGATGAATAAAACTACTCTTCTGTGCCCCTTTTTCATATTTGACTAATTTAATGAATTTTTTTTTTTCATTTAAACTATGAAACCCCCCCATCCGATATTGTAGTATAAGCTACAAATTATGTTTATGCTGTTACATATTGCAATTTTATCTTGCGCTTCAAGAAGGACATGTTACTGGGTTTTTTTTTTTTTTTTTCATTTTTATAATTAGTCATTTCATTAATGAAAAATTATTCTATCCTCCTTTATGAAATTATTGTCCAGCTATCTTAAGTAATTGGTTGTTTGACATATACAAATATTAAATCAAGAAAGTAAGCATTATTATAGCAACAATTTAGATTGCCATCTGAAATCTCAAGAATTGAGAATCCAACTTCATTAAATTACATTAATAAATTTATATTCAGGCGTCACTGGCCGTGAAGTGTCGGCTAGATCCACTAATCTGTTAGCAACTTGGATGCTTGAACATCCCATGGAAGCTGAGCCAGAAGACTCAGACATCCAAGATGCTGAAGCTGGAATAAGAGACAGTATGCCTCCATTTACTATATTGCCAGATGATATAGGCATGGCTCCTCTAGCAACTGAACGGTAAACTGTCACATAAGAGTTTTAAGTGGGTAATGGGACTCGTAAACTATTTATTAAAATCTATAAAGGATGCATTAAAAGGTGTGTCTCAGCCTAATGCAGTCGTTACTTCTGCACATTTTAGTAATTTTATATGTGACCTTGGTATTATGTTCCTTGTGCCTTAATTACATGTGATATAGATAGGGGACCACAACGCTGACTCTGTAGTGGTTACAAGTTACTATAGGATCAAAAGAAAACATTTTATACTCACAGGAACCCTGGACTACGATAGATGATAAACTAATTATCACATCTTTTGACAAACCTTGTTTTTTTTTTTTTTGCATATGATTTTACTTTGTTTGCTTTACTATAAAGCTAACTAACTAATAACTTATTTGTAATTAATTAATTTTATGATATTTGAGGTACTAGCATTTAAAATTAAACAAATATGATATAGAATGATTTACTAATGAATTAAAACAATCATTCACTCAACAATGCATCTGATATCTTAACAAACTTAAAAATAATTCTTTTTTGGTAGAGAGATGGCCATCGAGGCTTTGTCTGAGCGCTTAGACAGTCTGATGCTTAGTGAAGATTCTGATGAAGAAGCAGAAGAATATGATGAGCTACCAAGACCCAGTCTGTCTAGGCGGCCCAGGCGGCTCACTCGTGGAAGACATGTGGATATACGAAGCTTTTTATCAGCAGGTATTAAACACTTGTAGAATAGCAAACATACAAGCAATGATTTCTTTTTTATATAACATTTTAATTTATACTTTTGATTGTTTTTCCTCAAAGCTGCCAGAGATAGGAGAAATAATCGTCCAGAGAGACGCCAGGAAGTAGGTGAGGCCAGACCCATGTTTGATATCTATGATGACTTTGAGCTTCAAGATGATTTCTTCTCTGAGGATGGATTAGATTTTGATGACCCTCTATCTCTAGAGACTGCCAGAGATGCTGCTAAGGTCATGTCTGTTATTGTAAGTCATATTGGTTTTAAGTTTTAACAATACATGATGCTTTTTTAGTATTATAGTCAGGACTAGAGCTTATATATTTTTGTTAAAGTAAATAATCATTTTCACTTTCATGAAACCATGTTAAATTACTGCATAATTATTTCACAAAATTACAAATGTTATGTTTATTATTAATTCACCTTCACCTATTGTATCAACATGTTAATTTACTAAAGCGGTGGAGACTAGAGCAAAATAACATTGTAAAGTGTGAAATTTGCAGCATGGAAGTCACAGACTTTAACCACCACATGAGGACCACACATCCAGGATGTGGAAGTAAACTTTGAACCTTTTGTTCTATTGTATAGCAGTGAATAGTTTTATTTTAAAAATGTATATCTCCAAGTAGTGCCCAGTTTTTATTGATTTGTAAAATTATTTATTGGAACATTCAATTTATTCAATATAATAATATTTTTTTTTCATTTCTTTTTTTTTAAAAGTTTTTTTCTTTTATGGTTAATTTTCTAGATAGTAGCCGTGGCTTTGGCTATCGCAGTTTAGGCCTTTACGATGGTGGATGGTTTGATGGTGCTTGTGGAACAGGCAATCCATTCTATCTGATGTGTCAGACATGCCGTGAAAACTCAATACAGGTTCTTTTATTGTTGACTGATCTGTTTGGTTTACATATGGCTAAAGATTAAAATTAATGTGAACTTTTAAAATTTTGTAACTATTCAGTGTAGATAGACTTAAATGAAAGTATAATTGTTTCAAGTAATAAGACAAAACAATTCATTGATAGGCAAATCAAGAACAGCGTTCATTAAGAGCCAGTGGCGTCTCCTCTGAAAGGCTGCCACAACAAGCATCTGGCCTAGCTGCTCCTGACTTCATGGGTGTTTCAGAAAGTAAACCAGAAGGTGCCTTTTCAAATATATAAAGAATTATAATTATTATTTTTTTTTTTGGTGAACTTAAAAATATGCATTGAAAGTTTGTACATGTATTTTGTTAATAGATGACATGCCATTGGTTCTGGAAGATCCGCAGACAGTTTCTGGTATTGACCATCATAAGTTGTTGCCACGTTTAGGCCTTACAGAAAATAAACCATTACCCGATCCAGTTCGTTTTACAGAGCTTGATCCATTGGGCTCATGCATTATTGTAACTTCGCCATCTGAAAATACCCCACCCCCTTCAAATGCCATAACAGGTAATTATATTCTTTTATCAAACTACTAAAAATATCAATTGATATTCTTTTTTTTCATTACATGTACATATTTTTGGTTATTATTTCACCTTAGACTGGAATTAGAAAGTACATTTTATAATACAAAATAATGATACACTGCGTTAAAATTTTAACATTTATGAATATAAAAATAAAAATTAAGATTTAAATAAATATAATTATAGATAATTATAATAAAAAAGAATGCGTTAAAGTGCTTTTGTCTTTCACAGGTGCAACGTCATCTTTAGGTAGCCGATCAAATCCAGATATTGCATGTCTACGTAAGTTAAAATTCTCTGTAATATTTCATTCCTGTAATATTTGTATTACTTCTATATAAACTTAATTGCATCTCTGTTGCTTGTTTATTTCCAAACAGCCTCCATGTCTGGAATGTATCTTATGGGTGTTACTTCAGGGGCCATGCCCAAAAATGTCAAGTGTGAAGTGAAACAGAAAAGCCTGGGTGAACAGGCTGCTCATCTGAATAAGATGGCAGATAAGGTGGTTGCTTTGAAAAGTTGCATTAGCGCCTCTCAGACTTTAGTGGCTCGTGCAGTTAGCATGAAGATTCTATCATTTCTAGCACAATGGTAAGTCAAAGCATGCCATTCTTGAACTATTTGTCTTTAGTAGGCCAGTTTGAAAGTTTTAAACGGTAACCTTTATCACTTTGACACCAAAGGAATTTTATTTCTTTTGTATTTATAGTAGTCAGGCCTGCAGTTTATCTGGAGCTTTAGAACAAATTGGACTAGCTGATATCATGCAGATTGTCCGCTTAATGTCACTATGTGCGGCAGGTAAGATGGAACTTTTAAATAAAGCTTCAAGAAATGATGAATCTACCAAGCACTTGAACCACCTGACTTCTGCTATTGGAGCTCTCATAGAGGATAACCCATCTGCACTGAAGCAGCTTATTCAACTCTGCACACATGTAAGACTTTATGTTGCATTATTCATGTAAGACTGTATGTTGTATTATTCATGTAAGAGATAATATTGTATTATTCATGTAAGACTGTATAAGTTATAGGCCTACACATAAGATTTCATGTTGCAACATACATAATGAATTCATATTTGTTGTAACAATCATCCAACAATTTTTGTAACTGATTAATCTTAATGTTTTTTTTTTCAACAGCTAATTTATTCTGTAAATATTTTTATTAATACCTAACAAATAGTTTTCATTAATTAATTTGTATTGATTTTATTTTTAGGAATTAATGATGGCATCCATGGGTATGCATGCAGGAAATTTAGAAGATCACAGCGCTCAACGCCATCTTCCATCTCCTTGTAGTGGGGAGTCAACTGCGTTCGCTGTTACACAAGCTTTAGTTTCACTACTGGCTCAGAAGGGTTGGAATTACAAATTACTTCAAGCCCAGTTATCTGCTGAAAAAGGTTATAAACATTACAAGTGAACGCTGAATAGCTTCATGCTAAGGGGGTTTATATTCAGTAACTTAAATTTTTCCATGTATATTTCAGAGTCTCCATCAAGTGAACTCAGTAAGTGCTCTCACCTTCAAATGTTAAATGCTCTCTCAGCATGTGTGATCTCTGCACGGATGTCACCACAGCATAGACAGTGGTCTGCAAAACAGTTAGTCAGAGTAGGTTGATCCTTTTACTATTATTATTCAAGGTATTTTTAATGTTTTTTTCAAATCTAATCTAAATACATGCTGGATTTAAATGTGCCATCTCACTGTCCACCCCACCCCCAAAATTTCTGACAATGAAACAATGAATGAAAAAAGGGAAAAAAAGAAAAATCTAATGCATGTGTGTTACGATCTAAACTGACAATAAATGTGAAATTTGACAGATAAGAGGGCAATGACATGATGGTGGCGTTATGCACCATATGGACAATTTTGGTAAAGCCATGATCATAACCTGTCACACTTTAAGGGTATATGATATTTTATTATATTTCAAAAGAAATTTAACACTGTCTGTGTGTTTTAAAAATCTTGAATGCCATTGCTAAAGTTAAAAATTTGTTAGAACATTGCTGCTCGGTGCTCATTTTACAAGTGGCTGGCAGAAAACCTCAAATTTCAGACTGATTTACAAAATGACTGACAATATATTATAGTAAGTTGTTTTTTATTAGCTTTTTCATTAACAGCTGTCTATACAATATAAAGACCATGATAATACAAAAGTCTAATAGCAGCCATGATTGCAATTCTTAAGCCTCTCAGTACTGAACAATTGTCATTTCCATGAAAGTTATCCTGATGCAGTTAAAGAGATTCATTTTTATTGAAAATTTTCACCAACCACATTTTTTTTTATTTAAAAGTCCACATTTCTCACCAATGATTTATAATAAATTATTGTTAATTTATTTTACAGTGGTTTTTAACCTTAGTAATCATTCTTTTTTTTTAAGGCCTTGTCAGCATATGGTCAACAAGTGACCTCAGGCTCAGATAACCAAGTTGACCTAGGTGGTGATATGCCACAGTGTCCTATCATCAAACTGGAAGGTCATCAAAACAGACTCAATGGCTGTTGGTGGAATGCACGTAAAAGCTATTTAGCCTCCAGGTAAATAAAAAAATTTTTTTTTTAAATGTGTAATAGATACATTGATAGTGTGGGTTAATACGTAATAGATACATTGATAGTATGAGTTAATACGCAATAGATACATTGATAATTTGGGTTAATACCTAATTAGATACATTGATAGTGTGGGTTAATATGTAAAAATACATAGATAGTGTGGGTTAATACATAACAGATACATTGATAGTGTGAGTTAATACGTAATAGATACATTGATAGTGTGAGTTAATATGTAATAGATACATTGATAATTTGGGTTAATACCTAATTAGATACATTGATAGTGTGGGTTAATATGTAAAAATACATAGATAGTGTGGGTTAATACATAACAGATACATTGATAGTGTGGGTTAATATGTAATAGATACATTGATAGTGTGAGTTAATACGTAATAGATACATTGATAATTTGGGTTAATACCTAATTAGATACATTGATAGTGTGGGTTAATATGTAAAAATACATAGATAGTGTGGGTTAATACATAACAGATACATTGATAGTGTGGGTTAATATGTAATAGATACATTGATAGTGTGAGTTAATACGTAATAGATACATTGATAATTTGGGTTAATACCTAATTAGATACATTGATAGTGTGGGTTAATACATAACAGATACATTGATAGTGTGGGTTTATACATAACAGATACATTGACAGTGTGGGTTAATACATAACAGATACATTGATAGTGTGGGTTAATACATAACATATACATTGATAGTGTGGGTTAATACATAACAGATACATTGACAGTGTGGGTTAATACATAACAGATACATTGATAGTGTGGTTTAAAAATGTATTTATAAAAAAAAAATTTTCATTTCATGGTGTATGTAGAAAATTTGAGAATAATTCAAGTCCTGAAAGCAGGCATATTGGCTGATACATTGAGTCATTGGCTGATACATTGAGTCATTGGCTGATACATTGAGTCATTGGCTGATACATTTAGTCATTCCTAAACATACTTAAAATATACATTTCCAAATAAAGCTTTTTTTTTCTTGTTGTTATTTTTTTTTACATGTTATTAAGTGTTTGCTGAGTAACATGTAACTGATTATCTAAATTAAGAAACAGCACATAGATCAGCATCTATAGTTCAGCATAGTGGTAACGCAATCCAATCCAAACACTTTTATAAAAATGTGATGAAATTAAACATTATCTTTCTACAAGTGGCTATGATGGTACTGTTAGAATTTGGAGCTTGCCTAACAAAACGCACCAATTTCTTCAACAAACATGTATTTTTAACCGTGGGCAAGAGGCTAACTTAGAGGAGTTGGATGGTAATCAGATCAACCTTGTTTGCTGGAGTAGTACAGGCAAACTTCTGGCTGGCTGTATGGAAAATCTTGTCAATATATGGATGATAGGAGGTACCTAATACATGTATTAGTTTATTAGAAGAATCAGAATATCATTTACATAGAAATTTACTTCAAAGCACTTTTAATTCAACAGAAATATTTCTTTTTGCATTAAAATACTTATTGCCATGTGTTAAAGGCATCATACTTGGAAATTTAATTCTCCTAGGTGGCCGAGGCTATCTGATTGAACAGTCTCAGTGGGTAACTGCCCTTACCTGGCCTGGAAGTAAAGGAATGTTTGAAGGTAGGGTTGGACTTATTGGGGACTCTCTCTTAGTCGGTCGTCATGATGGTACAGTTGGTCTAATTGATATGATTGACAGCAGTACCTACATCAGTTTTGAGCTGGAACACTGCAAGAGAAGAAATGGCAAGTATTAAAAAAAAATATTTTAAACAGTATAAGATTGATTTCAGTGAAATTTAGCTTCTCTTAAAGGACTTACCTTGGTATAAATTGAAAGATTGTTTAAATCCCAACAGTGTATTGTTACAATTAATTACACGGATATTGTTTCACTTTGATTGACGGAGAGTACATATTTCCTCTTGTCATTTTCCATCAAACGTATTCAGTATAAAGACATCTTGACCAAACATTTTCCGTGGAATTTTTTGCGATTGAAGAAAAGAGGGAAACAATCTCACAACTAAACATTTGACAATTTATTCAAAGGAGAAACATTCATTGTAGATTAGAAAATTTCATACACTTTAGTGATATTAAGTAATCTTGATAAATAGTTTCAATTTATCATTTTTAGTTCAATATTATTCTAAATAAAGATTTAAAAAAAATTCTTTAGCATACACAGTTATGCAAAGATGTTCCCAACAATAAGCACTCATAAATAATTGTAATATTTAATTAGAAATTGTGCTGTTCAATAAAAGATATCTGAGAGAAATATCTACATCCCAATACAGTGTATTTATAAATGTGAACTTTAATATGTCTGCCTTTCTGTCTCTCTTCACCTATCAAAAAAAAATTTCCCATAAAATAAACATACTACAGTGGGACGGATGGCCGAGTGGTGTAGATACTCGACTTTTGACCTGAGATTCCTTGGTGAGACCCATGGGAATTTTCCCAGGTGAATTTTGTTTCAAGGTTATCCCACAAGTCCACCCAGCTTTAAATAGGTACCTGAATTAAGTTGGGGAAGTAAAGGCGGCTGGGCGTTGTGCTAACCACACAATCCCCTTATATGCCGAGGTTATAGAAACAGATGAATTCTACACTTCATCTGCCCCGATGGCCCATTAGGGCTAAGGGAACAAAAATACTACATTTTCAACAAACTATATCACCTCTGTGAACGAGAATATATAAGGTGCACATACAATTATTGATCAGATGACTTTCTCAAGCATTTTGTTCCCCTTCTTTATATATATATTATATACTATGATTGACTAAAGTAAAAATGTAACCCAGTTATAGAGTAAGTATGCTCTGCTCATTAACAGATAATTATTACACTAACAGAACTAAATGTGATACATTTAGTAAATGGGTAAAATGTAATTTTTGACAGAATAAGTAGATTACTTAGACACACTCTAATCCATCTTCGCAAGCAACACCAGGTACACTTCTAGTATTTTATAAAATGAGAATTGGTAAAACTTAAGTGTATACATTTAAACCTTCTGTGCTCAGTGAATAATAGTTGGGACATGGACATTCATTAATATATTACTAATGGTTTACACATTTCATCTTAAATGCAAACAATATCTGTGTTTCCTCTAGTGTCTGTAACAAGTATTGCTTGGTATGAAGAAGACAAAAGATTTGCTGTAGGCTTCAGTGATGGGGTCATTTCTTTGTGTAGCAGACAAGATTTTGAACAGCCAATTAATATCAATGCACATAAAGTGAGTATATATCTCTGACTTACTACTGATCACTTGTGCATCATTGATGGATTGTTTAGTTACGTATGTTTCACTCATTAAGGACTTGACTTGTTTGGGTTTGGAACATATTGAATTTTGAAGGTGAAAAAGTTAACACATAAATCATTTTAGCTGTGTTATAAAATGCACAAACATTTAACATGCTGTATATTATTTTTAATCAATGACCTTTGTATTCAAAGCTGCAATAAAATGTAAATTGGCTTGGAATTTTAAAAAAATCAAATAAAATCAATTTGACAATTATTAATAATTCTGACACAAAATCAAGCTAATTAATTTGAATTTCAGTGAAAATTAAGTAAAGAATATTAAAAGGAAGTGATAATTGCAGAATAAAACAATAATTAAATCAACAGAAATCAAAATAATACTGTAACAAAGTTGAGCTGTTAATGCGTCTTTTGGTCTGCTTGTGTTTTTTCTCAGAGCCAAAATATCAACTAATGGTCCTGATATTGACATAAGAATATTTTAGTTAATTTTGTAGAGAAATTTGAAAATGTACCATAATTTCTTTTTATGCTAGGAATGTTGATTTAGTTGAATTATAATTAAATCATTACAAAATAATATATTAAATTTCAGATTTTTACATAATGTACATATGTTCTGATCTTAGTGGATCGCTTATAGCTCTGTTAAACTACTTATAAAGTTTGTTCATTGTTAGACTAATCTTTGTCATTAGATGTAGGTGTAATGGCATTTTATTGGTCACTGAATACTTGTAAAATTGTTAAGCAAGTCACAAATACTTTTCATTGGTGAAGTTAATTAGCCTACTAGATCTTGGTGATTATTCCCTCAACGAAAAACTTGTAGAAAAAAAACTCTAGCTTTTAAAATAATTTAAATATTGTTTTGTGCTACATTTATTGCACTGACAAATATATTGCCAGTCTGTATTATGTACTGAATGGGGTTAATGATGAATAGCAAATATACATTGTTATTGAAATTAAGATAATGGAATAATCTTGGGTGTTAAGTCAACGGTCCACATTATCAAAACATATTGCAGAAAACAGGTCTGAAAAATATCAAATATCTTTTGAATTTTCAGAAGTCAATATTTGCATTAAGCTGGGACCCTACAGGATGTCTTCTAGCTAGTCAGGCTGTTGGTGATGAAGAACTTCACGTCTGGATGATCTCTAATGATGAAGGATTCATTTCTTGGTCACATTTTCAGCACAGTGCAGCTGTAACAGATATGAGATGGTGTAGCCTTCTTGGTACAGGCCCTGACAAAAGGCTGATGTTGGCCAGGTAATTAATTTTGTTCTTCTAATAAATTTCGATCAGGTTTTAAATATGACTTATCTGGCTGAAGTAAAAGGATTTTTTTACCAATCTCATTTATAGTTATTGTTTTTGTATTTTTTAATTTGCATTGTGAACTTGGCTACTGACATTTACAAAAAGTATTGAAGTTATTTTTTTAATTAAATAAAAAAAATGCTTTAAGTGTACTTTAGTTTATCTCAGTAAATAATTTTGGAAAATAGAATTATTATTATAAGATTTCTTTTTAATAATCATTGTTATGTACTTTGATAATCCTCATACAATTATCTTGAGTTACTTACTGTACTTTTGCCAATTGAAGTGAATCCTGCAAAAACCAAATATTTTTTTTATCAGTGGTTGTGAGGATGGCTTGATTTACATTTGGACAGTTCCTCAACCAAGTTCATCCTCTACACTCCGCACATCCTGGTGTAACACAGAGTCTACTCTACATGTATGTAAATTTATTTTATGTGATTTATTGAAGTTAACACGAACTAGTGTGGCTTGTTTAATGTCTTTTTATTACAATTAATTGTATGCATTTTTTTTTTCAATATACATTTTATAGGGAGAAGATGACCCACAAAGTAGCCATATGCAGCCCAAAGCCTCTAGATTAAGAAAAAAAGCCGAGGTAACTCTGTGTGGTCACATTGCACCAATATCTGCCCTTGCGTTCAGCCCTGATGGTCTGATGCTGGCAAGTGGATGTACTAAAGGCTGGCTGAATATCTGGTCTATCCAGGTCTGTTATTTTTTATTTATTTTTTTTGTGTATTTTTTGTTATTAATATGATCAAGTCATAATTAAAATAATCTGCGTCATAAAAAATTTAAGATAGTCCATTTTCTTATTTTATTTATCTCAGGACAAATGTCTCCTTCAAACGTACACAGGAACAGGAACAGTGAAAAGTTTAGAATGGTTTGTTGATAGGAGCATTGCTGCCTGTTTCAGCAGATGCAAGGTTAAACGTTTTTCTTTATAAAAAAATAATTACCTATGATTTTAGACTTGCTCTCTAATTGTCGTATTTCAAGATTTTCAATTTTTTTCATTTGAATTATCCCAATGTTGTTATATACTACAGGATGTTGTTATCCTGAATTACACCTCGGAACTGTTTCATTCCAACCGGGTCACAGCCTTGGCCCGAAAATCATTAAAGCAACAAGCCATCATGGGGCTCAGTCAGGCTAAATGTTTTTTCAGCCTTTTGCAAAAGTTACCATCCATGCTTCAAGAGCAATATCAATATGAGAAGGTAGTTGTTGTATTAAACAGATAGACTATATATTTCGTTTATTTAATGACACTGCTGAACTTAGTCTATTTCATTGACCAGTCTCAAGTCATAGCAGGAGATCAACTCCAACACAGTCAATATCTGCAGTGTATGACATCTATGGCTGTGAGCTTACAGCTGGACACAGCTCTCTGTTTCTCTCCTGTACCACTTCATCACAGAACTCCAGAATCAGGTTTGTTTACAGACTATTATGTTAATTTTTTTTTTATTCTTATAGTTATCTACTAATGAATCTAAAAGTATAATTAATCTTAAAAACTGATCAAAAGTGATAAATTTTAAAATCTTAACCCAGTGGTTCCCAAACTTTGACGATTCTTGACCCTCTATGAATATCATTTGTTTTTTTTTGCAACCCAACTGTAAAGAAAAGAAAAAGGATACAAGGGGCATTGATTTTATAAATAGATTTTCCCCTTTTACTTTTCAAATTTTGAGTTTTGTTACATATAGTGAAAGATACATGTATTTGTAATTATGCATACATTCATTTTTTAATAAATTTAATTGTAAATATAAATTTTGTTGCTACCCTCTGAAATTTGTCTTCAACCAACTAATAGGTCACATGACTCATTCTGAGAAACACTGACTTTTTTCCATGAAATGAGTAACAATGTACTGTTTGAACAAGCTTTTAACAGTTTTCTGTATTTGTTGGTATTCACTTTAGAAAATCGTCACCTAGTTAGACTTAGGAATTAAGAACATTACACATTGTGGAAATTTCCTACTATAGTAGTTTATTGTTAAGCTTACTCCATCTTGTGAATGGCCACAAAACCTTAAAGGTTACAATCCAGTTGTACTATTTTTCCTCATTATCTCCTACATCTTTGAAATATTTATACATGCTTTGATGTTGTTTTTTCCACATTGTTGTTTTGATTGCTCAATAGCTATATTCATAAGGACAGAATGAAGTAAATACATGTATTTTACTGTCTCTGACTTGATCATGGTGGTACCATGAAGTTAGTAGGTAACTGGTTTGTTGTGACTTGATCATGGTGGTGTCATGAAGTTCATAGGTAACTTGTGTTCCGTGACCTGATCATGGAAGTGCCATGAAGTTTATAGATAACTGTTGTGCTGTGACTTGATCCTTTCGGTGCCATGAAGTTCATAGTTGACTTGTGTGCTGTATCGAATCACATTGATCTCACTCATAACTAAAGTGCCATTTAGAAATCTGAGTAAAATTTCTAGAGCCCTAGCATGGAACTTAGCAAGCAGTCAAACTTTCTGAAAAAAATATCTCTTTGTAAATAGCCATTTTTACTTACTACAGTCCTCAAAACTTTATTTTGTGCTGAATAAAATCGCTTCTCATTTATGCATAATATCTGAACACAGTCATACCTTTATAATATATATATATATTTATTAAAATACATATCTTTTCAACATTTCTAAGAAAACATTTTTTTCTCTAAATGTTGTTGTTTTTTTCTCCAGATTTGGAGCACCTTGTAAAAGAATGGCAATGGCTACTGACATATTCCTGTGCTATTAAATCAGCTGATGCTTTACTTCACAGACAATCTTTTCCACCTACTTTCAAACTTTTGAACAAAGAAAGAATCAAAACAGATGGTGATGCTCTTGCTTATGTAAGCATAGAATCTGATTATTTTATTACTGTTAATTTTGCTTTTTACATATCAAATAGAATATCTGTCTTTTTTTTTCAAATTATTTCTTTAAGGACAATAAACAATGGGATTTGACATCTGATAGTCAGGTCATGTCATGGGCTACACAGCAACCTGAAGATTGGCAGACTGGAGGAAGGTAATCATAGCTTTTAATGTTTAACTTTTAAAAACATTCACTACAAACCTATCCCTCCTACAACATGGTTTCTGCTATACAGTTTCACTCTATGGCTTTCTCTTTAATAGGTCTAATGGTTTGAGTACTTGCTTGACAAAAAAAAAGAAAGTAATAAACTTCAAGGGATTTATTTTTTTACCCATTTTCATAGATTTTTCCTTTACATACGCAGAACCAAAAAAAAAAACAAATATGTATCCGGTCCGTGTCTATTAATACTCAAAAGAAAGACTACTTTTTTCTGTTAAAATATTAATGGGTGCCTTCCTGCGTCTCAACTTGAAAAATATTTATGATTTATGAAAAATTTGATTTAAACAAAAAGTGGAAAATAATAAAAAGGTATCAACTTATTAAACTTAAAGCATTTTCTTGTATAGCATTTTCATATCGTCAAAAGACAACAATCATAATAATTGGAAAATTCCCTGACACTAAAAATAGTTGTACTTATCATAACAAATTTAGATGCAAATATTAATAAAATTTTTTTAAAAAGTTTGTCTAACTCAAAACATTTAATGAGGTACTTCAGTATCAGATTTTGACCAATCATGAAATGATTATTTACAGTATTTGCAAAATCAATCTAAGAGATTTTTAAGAAAATAAAGGAAAAAAAACGTTAGTCAAATGATTGTAGCTTACATTGCTATGTTTTTCAATGTCCTTTGATTGATGAGTGTTCATCTTGACTGAAAAATTAGTTACTGCTTAAATATTTTAAATCAAGTTTAAAATTCCTATACTAAATTACTAAGTGTATATTATTTCATCTAAATAATCAACCAACTTTTCAAGAGTAAAAACATCAACTTGGATTTTGGCTGCCAGGGTTGGGGCTAGTTTTTTTTTTAACCTGGTCTTTTATTGTAATTAATCCTTTAGGTTATTAAAAGAAAAAAAAAATTAGCTAATAAGTTTCTCAATTTTGTTCATAATATAGAATAAATTGACCCTTATAATTACAAAGGCCTATGAAAGATAATCTTAAAGTTGAACTATTTGATAAGTACACACATTTTACAATGACTTTGCAAGGCATAGCTAGTTGATAAATAGGTCATTTGTTGCTGGTCTCATTAAACTGACCATTGATTAGAATTTGAAAAATTTTTAATCAATTAAGACTATTTCTTTTTACTTGTTAGTATTACTATTCAAAATACGTCAGTTTTGTTGAAATTAAGAAAATAGTTTTGAATATTTTTGGGATGCATCTCCCTTTTTTTATAATTTTAAATCTCCTACAACACAATTTTACATAACACAGGATTTCCTTAGATTGCATCTACCATTTTATAGGATGGATAAGTGTACTCATATGTTTTATTGAAATATGTTTTTACATTATTAATATGAACCTCATGATCAAAAGGTCCAAAGGGCAGATATTTTTTATGCTTCACTCATCATCATACTGTACATTTTTTCTTATAAATTACTATTAAATTACATTTAATAATAAACTTATTTGTGTTTGTATATATGTTTAGATGTCAGTCTTTTATGTGGGGAAGTGGAAGACATGGCCAGATATGTGAAGGTGGAAGAGTTGCCTTGACGCCTGTCAAGATACCATCACTCTCTAATGCCCAGCAGGTCAGTACATTTCATTTATTGCTTTATAATTTCTTGTCAGTAATAAGCTCAAGAATATTTCTTTATTATATCACCAAAATGGGTGGAGCTGCCACACTCAGAACGTGATATTGATACAATACTCTAATGCTATCACCAACTACTCTGTTCACTTCAGTTACACATTTCTGTACAAATTTCAGCATCTGATGAAACATTTTTTTCTAATTAGATTGTCTGTGGTCAGAACTGCACTTTTATTATCATGCCGAATGGCTCACTTATGTCTTGTGGTGAAGGAAGCTATGGTCGTCTAGGACAGGGAAATTCTGATGACATCCACACTCCAACAGCCATTTCAGCCTTACAGGGTAAGCATTAATAAATTCTAGAAAAGTAAAATAGAATAAAAACATTAATATTTCCATTGGCTTTTAAGATTTAAAGACAAAAATTTCAAAGCAAATTTAAACAGCTTAGGAAAGAAAAAATAACTGAACCAGTTTGTAAATAATTTTCAATCCAAGTAATATATGTAGCTCTATAACAATTGAGAATGTGAACTTCATCATGTTTCCTTTTAGTTCCTTGTGGAACATAGGGCCTCTGTGAAAGCTCGCCACTTGTCACGATCTCTAGCAAGTTTTTTAAGCTCTTCCCTGATCGCCCGGTCTCATCTAGTATACTGCGTCTCCATGTGCGCTTGGGTCTTCCTCTGTGACGTTTGCCTTGAGGATTCCAGTCTAAGGCCTGCCTGGTTCTGTTGTTTGTATCTTTTCTAAGAGTGTGTCCAATCCATTTCCACTTTCTCTCTAGAATTTGTTGCACAATGGATCTCTGTCCACACTTCTCCCACAATTTGGTGTTCTCTAACTTGTCATACCACTTTACTTTCATTATGTTCCTTAGACATCTGTTGATGAAGGTCTGTAGTCGATTACTTGTTGTCTCTGTTGTTTTCCAAGTTTCAGACCCATAGAGTAGGACAGATTTCACATTGGTGTTAAAGATTCTTAATTTGGTTTTAGAAGAAATGTATGTGGATCTCCAGACGGCTTTTAGATTAGCGAATGCTTGGCGTGCCAGGTTTATTCTACGTTCTATGTCTTCGTCTGTTCCTCCTGTTATACTGACCACACTCCCTAGGTATACAAAGTTTTCTACCTGTTGTAGACTTTGATTCCCTACTTCTATTGTGCCATCTTGTTGTTGGTTGATTTTCAGAATCTTTGTTTTTTGCTGGTTTATCTTGAGACCAACTCTCTGTCCAGTACTATCCAGGGCTGAGACTTTCTCTTGCATGTCTTGTAATTTGTGGGACAGTATGGCCAGGTCGTCTGCGAACTCTAGTCTTCTAGCCTCTTTACCAGGTTCCACTGGATTCAGCATAAGCCTCTCTGGTTACCCAGTCTAGAACCAGAAGAAACAGAAGTGGTGAAAGGAGGCATTCCTGCTTGACTCCAGTTGTAATGCTGAATTCCTCAGATACTCTACCATTGTGTACTACTTGGCATGTGAAGTTTAAGTAGAGGTTTTTAATGATGGTTATTATCTTGGTTGGTATACCATAGTGCCTCATGATTGTCCACATTGTCTCTCTGTCAATACTATCGAAGGCCTTTTCAAAGTCTACAAATGTGACATAGAGAGGGCATTGCCATTCAATAGTTTGTTCAATGATGATACGTAGAGTGGCAATCTGGTCAATGCATGACCTTCCTCTTCTGAACCCAGCCTGTTCCTCTCTTAGGAGGCTGTCGCAAGCTTCTTTTATTCTGGTGAGTAATATTCTGCTAAATACTTTGCTTGGCACCGAGAGTAGGGTGATTCCTCGCCATTTATCACATTGTGATAGATCTCCTTTCTTTGGGATCTTGATCAGTAGGCCTTTTTTCCATTCTGCAGGAGGAGTTTCGGTTGACCAAATTTTATTAAATATATTATGAAGTTGGTTAACAATTCCAGTTCCTCCTTCTTTTAGGACTTCGGGTGGTATATTGTCGGTGCCTGCTGCTTTACCTGTCTTCATTTGGCGTAGTGCCTTCCATATTTCTTCTTTGGATATCTCTTCTATGTTTATATCCAGTGTTTTACCTGTAATAAGGACAGGTGGATTCAGAGGGGTTGGTCTGTTCAGCATTTCCTGGAAATATTCTTTCCATCTCTTAAGTTGATCATCAATGGAAGAGAGGAGCTTGCCTTGTTTGTCTCGTACTGGTACGTGACTATTTGATTTCTTGCCACTCAGGATTTTAGTGATTTTGTACAGCTGTTTCATGTCATTTTTCCCTGCTGCCTCTTCTGCTCGTTCTGCCATTCTATTGTAGAAGGTTCTTTTATCCTTTCTGAGCATTTTTGAGACTGCTTTTGAGGTTGTGTTGTATTCTTGTTGGGTGAGCTGTTTATGCCTCCTTGTTTTTGCTTGGTTTACCATTTGTTTTGCCCGTTTCCTGTCTTCGATTTTTTTCCATGTCTCTTCTTTTATCCAGTGCTTTTTGTTTTCCTGTGTTGGACTTAATATTTCTTTGCATGTCCTTATGATGGTGTCTTTGAAGTTGTTCCAGGTTTTGTCTATGTGTCTATGTCATCCTCTGTGTCATCTGGTTGTAGGGCAGAAAATCTGTTTTGGAGTGTGACTTGAAATTCATTTCTCTTTTGCTCTTGCTGAAGTTTTTCTAAGTCAAATCTTATTCTCCCACAGGCTTTTCTCCTTTGTTTGGCTAGTTTTATTTTGAGCTTGGCTACAACCAGGTGATGGTCCGATCCAATGTCTGCTCCTCTTTTGGCTCTTACATCTTGTAATGTACTCCTCCATGTGCGACGTATCGCTATGTGGTCGATTTGATTCTCTGTTTGTTGGTCTGATGAGATCCATGTTGCCTTGTGACAGTTTTTGTGAGGGAAAATGCTGCCACCTATAACCAGTTCGTTGTTGGTACAGAAGTTGGTGAACAACTCTCCATTTTCATTTAGGTTGCCCATTCCATGCATGCCCATTGTCTTTTCTTTTCCCTTGTTATTGTTTCCAATTTTGGCATTCATATCTCCCATGAGTATCAATATGTCTCTTTTGGGTATTTTGTCGACTGTACACTGCAGTTGTTCGTAGAAGGTAGCCTTGTCCTCTTCGTGTGAAGGATTTGTTGGAGCATAGCACATGATGATGTGGCATTTTTTAAACCTTGACAGGAACTTGGCTCTAATTATTCTTTCAGAAACGGGTTCCCATTCGAGGAGGCTATTAAAGGCCTCTTTCTTTAACAGAAATGCCACTCCATTTTCGTGGTTATCATCTTCATTTTCTTTCCCAGAGAAGAGCATTGTTTCGCCTGACTGTAGTCTAGTTTCCCAGAAGGTGTTCCACCTGACTTAGCTTAAGCCCAGTATTTGTAGTTTGTAGCTGGACATCTCTTTTGCAACTTGGGCGCATCTCCCTGGTTCTAAGAGAGTTCGGACATTCCAGGTTCCCAGTATGAATGGTGTCTTTTGGATTAGGAAGGCTTTTGTTTTCATTGGTTTGAGCAGAGTAGTTGGCCATGTAGGATTCTGATGAATTTCCCCACATGACTTCATTAATCTCCTTTGTGGAGCTCTGCTCTCTCCTCTGACTGTGTTTTCTGGCTTGTCTTTCCTTTTGGTTTCTATAACGAGTTTTTTTTTCCATGGCTGGGTTGTTGGCCCTGCGCACAACCATCTGGGATGATTCCCTTTCAGCTCTCTGGATAGCTGCCTTGCATTTCGGGCAAGGTTCCCTAGCCTTTGTGGATCCCTCCACTTCCTGTAAGGCAACAGGTTTTGCTGATTTTGGTCCGCCCCGGGTATTTGATTTCCCCGGTACCTACCATATCTGGTGGGCATTCCCCTATCCGCCACCTGGGGAGGCACTCGATGGAAGATCAGCAACTCCACACGAGGAATGTGAACTTAAATGTGTATAAAGGTTATTTTGATCTTTGCTTTATTGATTTTTGTTTGTAGATATTTTTTTTCTTTCCTATTTTGGCTGTCAAGACTAAATGTCTTAAAAAAAATTAGCTTATTATTTAACAACTGTGTGCAAAGAAGAAGAACACTAATTATAAAAATAGTTTATTTGTTAAATTATAAATAAAATATGGATACAAATTTATCTATTTTTTTCCTTGCAAGTTTTTTATCATTATTTTAATATTTGTTCAAGTAAATACATACATACATTTATTCATCAGAAATATTCTGCTAGTTGCTATCAACATTAGAGACAATTATAGGAAAATACCAACAATATATAAGATCTAGATATACATGTATAAGTAAATGAAAGTATTTTGGTAATTAATAACTGAATTTCAAACATATTTTTTTCTCTTGGAAATATACTGGAATATTAAACAGTGCCGTTCAGAATTTGCAAACGACAACAAGTTTTATGAATGTATTTTGTCAAGATGTTTTCATTTATATGGTGCAGGTTTCATTGTCGTTCAAGTGGCTACCTCAGCTGGATCAGATGGACACAGCATGGCTCTGACAGAGAGCGGTGAAGTATTCAGCTGGGGAGATGGAGACTATGGGAAACTAGGGCACAACAACAGTGAGAGACATAAGAGGCCAAAGCAGATTGAGGCTATTCAAGGGGAAGAAGTTATCCAGGTGGCTATATATTTAAGTGAATGCCTGATTTAAGAGTCTAAGCATAAGGAAAAAATGTTTTATCTCATTTAAAGAGGCTCTTGGTCTAATATAGGTATGCAACAAAACTAGATAATTCTGATAACGCGCATTAATTATTTTCCAGATAATATGTAGAATCCATATAAAGTAATAGTTTTGAAATAATCATTTAATCCGTACGATTCATTGAAATTAAACAATGACCATATTGTTAACATTACATTAACTTTAAAAATTAGAGTTGCATGTATTAAATTTAGTTAGTTATCAAATATCTGAATCCATCCCTTGCTAATCTTTAGAGCAATGGTTGTTTGTTTGTTTGTTTTTTTTTTGCTTTTGTTATAAGTAGAGGTTTACTAAAAATCATTCTTAGAAATGCAACATTACTTTTATTTATAAAGGTATCTTGTGGATTCAAGCACAGCGCTGTAGTCACATCTGATGGCAAGCTATTCACTTTCGGAAATGGCGACTACGGAAGACTGGGTCATGGCTCCACAGCTAATAAAAAAGTTCCAGAGAGAGTCATGTCATTAGAAGCCTTTCAGATTGGAATGGTTAGTTTCAACAAAAGTATAACAATGTTTTTCAGAGTAGAAGTCTGGCTTCTGTTAAATATTTGGTGGCTATTTCAAATGGGTAACAATGTATACTGATTGTGTTTTGATTGTATATTGATTGTATATAGATTGTGTATTGATTGTATATTGATTGTGTATTGATTGTATATAGATTGTGTATTGATTGTATATTGATTGTATATAGATTGTGTATTGATTGTGTATTGATTGTATATTGATTGTGTATTGATTGTGTATTCATTGTATATTGATTGTATACTGATTGTGTTTTTAGGTGGCCTGTGGTCTGAATCACACACTGTGTATGTCAGCAGATGGAGGCATTGTTTGGGCTTTTGGTGATGGAGATTATGGGAAGTTGGGTCTGGGCAACAGCTCTCCCAAGTCAGTACCCACCAAAATTGACCTTTTGAAGGACTTCATCATTAAGAAAATTGCTTGCGGGACCCAGTTCTCCGTTGCGCTGACCACAGATGGACATGTTTACACATGGGGGCAAGGTGAAACATTGTAGTGCTTTAAAATTTATTTTCTTAGCAATAAAAGTTTAAGGTAAAAAATAGGCATAACTCATTTGCCAGAAAATAATTTTTAAAGCATAACTTTTTTTGGTAAAATTACTGTACAGTAAAAAAAAAATTCATTTGATTTGATATGAAGATAACTTTTTGAAACTTGTTAATTTTAGATCGCATGATAGGCCAAGGAGAAACACAGTGTGTTAGCCACTGTAAACCAGAACAAGTGATGCCTTTAGCTGGACACTTTATTGAAGATATCGCAGCTGGAGCTGAACACACACTGGCTTTAGCTGTCACAGGCCAGGTCTGGGGATGGGGTATCAATACTGATGGGCAGCTGGGACTGGGTCACACAAATTCACCAGTAAAGGAACCAACCCTCATCCCTCAGTTACTCGATCAAAATGTTAAACAGGTAAATGCTTTGAGTAACTAAAAAAATTAACTGTTATATTTAAAAGTAAAAAATGTCACAATAACTTCTTGTCAATATTCACTAATGTAATGTTGAAAAATTCCTTCAGAAATACAAATATTTAAAAAATGTTAAAAATATGTGACATCATTACATTTTTAAAAAATGATTTGTATTTGTTTATTTTCTATTTAAAAAATACACATCTTATTTCTAATCCATGTAATTTTGTTTGTCAGATCTCTGCGGGAAGGAGTCACTGTGCTGCCTGGTCTTTCCCGCCACCTCCTAAGCGTGTTCCTGGAGTGCCAGCACCGTTACAGCTGGGTACGCCTGAAACTATTCCCCCCCAGTATACAGCAATACAGTATATGCCCATAGTGGCTATAAAAAATAGACTCATTGTGCTTCACCATTTTAGTGATCTCGTCTACTCATCTTGGAGGCTACTTAATTTAATTCCTAAATCTGTAAGTTACCATTATAGTTAGCTACTTCTTGCCAACTTTTTATCAACATAAAAATACATGTAGTCCAGTGGTGTATTTCTAAATCTGTTTTCACCAACTGTAAACTTTCTTCATTTAATCATACAATGTAATTGTAATATTCTCTATCATTAGGATTATAACTCTGGTGAATCTGAGGTACCAGGGATCTGTGAAGGTCCACTGCGACCTTTGCTGTCCCCTCGGGTTTACACACTGCCCATGGTCAGAGCAATTAGTAAAACTATGATACAAAGCAAGAATTGTGGACCTCAGATAACCGTCAAACGTCTCTCCACCAGGTACAGTTTTAGCAAGAAAATAATAAACTCTTTTTAATTCTTTTTATCAAATTGATATAAAACTGTAAATGTCAAATTATGTTTCTTTTGTTTAGTGATTATATTTGATATGATATTTGGTGGTGTGCTTAAATGTTAGATTTCAGACAAATGTCCATTATTTATTAAAATGATCTGTCCAGCATTTGCTCTAAATTTAGAAGCCTTTGAACATTAGTTCTTTTAAAAAAATATTTTCATCCAGAGGCAAGAAGTGTCGACCAGTTTACACTCAGATTGCACAGCAGGTTGTTAAACTGAAGCCTGAAGACCTCAGACTGCCAGCTAGGGCATGGAAAGTGAAACTGATTGGTGAGGGTGCAGATGATGCCGGTGGAGTTTTTGATGACACTATTACAGAAATGTGTCTGGTGAGTTATTTCTTGTTAGTCCAATTGTTTGGAAAAGTTGATGGGCTCATTTCCAATAGCTGCTAAAACCATTTTAAAAAGGAGAAAAATGTGTTGTTCTCTTTTATTGTGTTTTGTCTTACGATTAAATACAAATTTAAAACTATGTCTTAAAACATGTTTTGGTTTTTCCTGTCACCAAGACAATTTCCTAAGTATATATTGACATGGTATTTACAACCTCATCACTTAAATGTTTAATATTTTTGGACTATAATAACCAAGCCCTTATATTTAGCTCACTTTAGCTGAATTTTTTTTTCAATATCCACTGTAGGAACTAGAGTCTGGAGCTGTGCCTGTTCTCATACCAACACCAAATGCTAAAAATGATTCTGGAAATAATCTGGACAGGTAGTACACCTTGTTTATCTTGAATTGAACATTTCAGTCATTCTCAATCATTTCAATATTCTATAAATCAATAATTTATTATTGATAATTGTTTTCCTTTTTTTTTATCTTTGTAAATCCTCAGATATTTATTAAATCCATCTCTATCAGTAGAGGAGAATGGGGCATTATTTAAATTTCTGGGTATACTCTTTGGCGTAGCCATCAGAACCAAAAAACCATTAGATCTTCACTTAGCTCCATGCATATGGAAACTTGTTGCAGGCATGTCTCTCAAAGTAGAGGATCTAGAAGAGGTAAGATTCATACCATTTCAGTTAATCACATTAACCAGTAAACTACATTGCAATGACATTTTTTTCACTGTCTTTTTTTTGGCTCAAAATCTAACATGGGATTTATATATTGCAGTCTTAGTACTTAAAGAGGTAAAAGAATACAGATTCTCTAATGAAACAGTGAAAATAATCACTAGAGTTGAAATTTGGCCAGCTTATATATTTTTGTTTGAGCCACACATGAAGAGTAGGGCTGCTTGTAGCTCATAGGCTGCCAGTTTGACTTAATTAAAAGAATGCATATAACATAGTGAACCAGTTTCTACAATCTTATAAAATTAAAGAAAGGCTTAACTTCCAAATAATATATAATGAAAGTAAGACTACAGCCAGAGTCAATAAACATATTTTGGACTCGTCAACTTTGACTTCTGGATCTAACAATCTATTTATTTATTTCACCAGTTATACCAATGAAACATGGAATTATCAAAGGAGTTTTGTTTAGCGTTGACTTTACTCTATAACTTATGTACGTTGCTTGTGTACGTTATTGATTTGTTCTTTTAGGTTGATCATTTGTATATCCAGAGTCTGAAGGGAATAAAAGATATCCATGAAAGTGGAGTTAATGAATTTAATTTTCATGAGGTGAGCACTCATTTATTTGCTAATAATAATTGAACTGTTGGTAGAAAAGCTGATGCTAAAACCTACACTGTTACAAATGTGTGTGAAGTCCCTGTAAGGAAGAGATGAAATCTCTTAGATCCTATGAACCACTAATGGGATGGTTTTTATGGTGCCCTTCTTTCATTCCCACCATAGCCGATAGTGCACTGGCCATGGAGGCACCACGGGAGATATATCGGGAACTTGAGCCAAGACCTGAAAAATTTTCTTGGTCCTCACCGTAGATCAAACCAGGTACCTTCAGGTCGACAGTCGAGCACTTAACCACACGACCATCCATCCCCTGTTACAAATGTAATTCAGTGAATATTTTTTTAAAATTAATATTATGGTTATATATTTCTTTTTCAGTTTATACCAATAGAAACATTCGAAGGCAGAAGTTCCAGTGGTCACATGGTACCAGTTGTTGCTGGTGGTCAGACTTTACCTGTACATTTTCACAATCGTCAGGAGTATGTGGAATGTGTCTTACAGTATCGGCTTCATGAATGGGATAAACAGGTTTGTAGCAATAGTTTTGTTTGTATTGATGTAAGTCCCATTGGATTCCTAAAGCATCTTTTCATTATGATTAATCGCCATCAAAGGTCAGTTAAGGCTTTAAAAAAATTATGCAATTAAATTTTTAAGCGCAAAACCTAAATGGGTTTATTTTGACCCAAATATATGTAGTGTTATTTCAGAGTTAAAAAAAAAATCAAGAAAAAAATGTCAGTAAATAGTTCTACGTAGTATAAAAAGCAAAATTAAACAATGGTGAAATGTATCATGTTTTTTTTTATAAAGATTAAGTTAATTTTATTCTATTAATTTACCAGTAGAATAAAAAATGTAAGTAATTTTGGTATACACTGTCTTCGCATAAATTTCACCAAAATTTTATTTAGTATGGGTGTTGATAAGTCTATAAACCTTTTCAAGGATATATGTAGACCAATACTACAAAATCTTAAACTAGAATTTGTATATTTCTTGTTACCAATTGGTTGACAAGGAAATATAATGATATAATATGTAGCAAGAAAAAAATGCATACCTATTGAGATAATGAAAGTAATCATCTCTCAAAAATATTACACAAAAATATTAATTATATGAACTTGAATTGAAGTACCTTGCACTATAACTGCTTTAAAAGAATTTTTTTTTTTAAACATTTTTTATTAGTTAGAAATAAGTTTCATTTATGCACAATATTTCTTTTTTGATAAGGGATTGTGGGGTTGTTTAAGAATTTTATTGATTACACGTCATCCTAATATTAAATTCTTGAATAAACCCAAATAAATTATGCTGTTTACTTACCTTCTTTGATGAATTCGATGTAAATTCAATATAGTACCATATTTTTCAATCATTACAGTAATTTAATTGTTGCAAATTTTGCACTAAGTGATTTATCATTTGATTTTCAAATCTAAAATTAACAAAACGTGGTATTACCTTACACTACTTTAATTATAATTGAAAGAGATTTAGTAAAGTGGCAGCACTTTCATTATAATACATATCCATTGAACATTTATCTAGCATTAATTTACTTTGATTGGGAAATAAAAACATTTTTCATGCTTTGTTTTTTTTTAAGTCAAAGTTTAAATGTCCTCAAACATAAAGAATAAAGATTCATAAAGAAATTGAAAATATTCATTACATTAGTGTTTCATATATTCATTAAAGTTTTAATGAATAAACATAGTTCAAACATTAATACTGTACAAATTTGGCAAGAATAGATTTGAATATTTGTACATTTACCAATACAGTAGACTTCATAATATATTGCATATAAAAAAAAAGTTCTCTTAAACCCCAAAGAGATCATCAGGACAGATGAAGTGTAGAACTCATCTGTTTTAGTAACCTCAGCATATAACGGGATTGTGTGGTTAGCACAATGTCCAGCCCCCTTTAGTCCTTCAACTTCAAGTCTGGTACCCCTCTAAAGCTAGGTGGACTTTGGGACTTTTCAACAGGACCTGAAAAAATCCCAAGGTTCTCACTGAGATACGAACCCAGGACACCTCCAGTCGACAGTCGAGCGCTCTCACCACACTTTTTATTACCAAAACCATTTTTTATGATGTAAATTATTTCTTTTAACTAGCACAGATATTGGAGAATCTATGATATTTATTTAGTAACTAGCTGTACCCTGCAAAACCTTTGCATAGAGTTATATTCCCTTAGGTTTGATCAATGGGCTAGGTTATTTTTGGTTTCTGACAGATCGATTTTTTCAAGATTTTATTACAATTTAAAGATGTAATATGTTGTAGCAATACAAAAAAAAAAAAAATTTAAATGGAATTATTTCACATTTTGGCCTTTAGGTTTTATGTTTAAAACAGCGGAAACTATTCAAAACTGTAGATTTAAAAAAAAACATTTATCGAATCAAGATGCCATTTTGAATTCTTGATTTCCGCTTTCGATATAACGCAGAACCCAGACCGCTATTATTATATTATTGTTTAATCATTTTTAATTTTGTTTGTAGGTTCAGTTAATTAGAGAAGGAATGGCAGGCATTATTCCTGTCCCACTGTTGACTCTATTGACAGCACCAGCTCTAGAGAAATTAGTTTGTGGAACTGATGAAGTAAATATTGAAGTGTTGCAGAAAGTTGTCAGGTTGGTGTTGCTTAATCTAATGTAACAACCAGTCATAAAAAAAAAATTAAGTTGAAAAATCCTTTTACTTTTTGTACCTAACCATTGCTCATAATTTATTTTCTACCAGATATAGAGGTATAGATGAAAACCATGTCCTGGTGAGGTGGTTCTGGGCAGTTCTAGAAAGTTTCACTAATGAGGAACGTATCCAGTTCCTAAGATTCATCTCTGGTAGAACTAGGTTGCCTAGCAATCCTGCAGATATCACTCAGAGATTTCAGATAATGACATCAGACAGGGTTAGTGGAAACAAAGTTTGGAAAATATTTTTTACTTTTTAAGACTCGCATCATATGATATTTTTATTTTTTTAATAGTCACTATGAAATTTCATCTTTGTATTTTCTTCACTGTTAATCATTTTGAAAAAATGCTTCTAAATTAGTCATTGAATTGTTCCTACATAATGTTCTCTCTCTTCTTTTGGATTATTTCCAGGGTAGAGACAGCTTGCCTACATCGCAAACGTGCTTTTTTCAGCTGCGTCTTCCAGCGTACAGTAGCCAAGCAGCCATGGCGAGCAAGCTGCGTTATGCCATCAACCACTGTCGTTCTATTGATATGGATAATTATATGCTGGTTCGAAATACAGAAACTAGCCAAGACTCAGATGATGATGTTGTTTAGAATTATGTTGTTTCTTCAGATGATTCAATTATTCTGCTCAAAAAAATTTTTTAGTCATATCAAACTATTCACAGAACATTACAAAAAATGTCTATTATGTTTAACTTTGTAATTCATCAACAAAAACATAATTTTAAGAGTTTAAAGAGGATTGTGCTTCAATAAGTATTAAATGTGATGATTTATTTATTTCTGTTTTTTGACCCCTATTAATACTCGTCTTATAATTTATGATGTCCTATAAGCGCTTAAGTATTTGATCAGTGTTAAACCCTTTGATTTTGATTTAAATGAAATGCTGTGATGGGCCCAGTATAATAAATATAAAATTCCATGTACTAATATTAAATTGGTTTTTATGAAAGTACACAGATTTCTGAACTGTTTACTTTGTTTTTGATTTTGTTGATCTCATTTGTGATGATATCTATAAAAATATTTTTGTTTTAATATAAAATATGTCAGTCAGATAGGAATACTTTTGTATGTTTATTTGTTGGCTTATGTTGTGCGGAATATTTTTTTTTCTAATTATAATCAGCTTCTTACTGTATAAAATACATCATAACATGAACACAGCATAAATACAGTCTCATGGTTCTCTATAATAAATGAACTCAGTAATGTGGTAGTCTACCAAATAATTATTTAATAAATCATAGTATTTGATAAATGTTTAAATTTTTCCATCTAGCATAACTTGAACAAAATCCACATCATGTGTGCATTTCACTGACTGTTGTATTGTCTGCTCCATTGGCTCCATTCCATTCCATCATAAAAAGAAATTAATGTTCCAACTGCAGTTCAATTGTTTCTATTTGATGAATTAATTTAGGATAGAAAATTTTACAGTAATTTAAGACTTTTTATAAACAAATTAAAAATCTGAATAAACTTTCAGTTTGTTTAGAACCATAAACAATATGACATCTGGAAGTGACATGTATGTACATTTTGTCACATCTAATTCATATCTGATTACAATATGACATCTGGAAGTTTTGTTACATCTAATTCATACCTGATTACAATATGACATCTGGAAGTGACATGTATGTACATTTTGTCACATCTAATTCATATCTGATTACAATATGACATCTGGAAGTGACATGTACATTGTGTCACATCTAATTCATATCTGATTACAATATGACATCTGGAAGTGACATGTATGTACATTTTGTCACATCTAATTCATATCTGATTACAATATGACATCTGGAAGTTTTGTCACATCTAATTCATATCTGATTACAATATGACATCTGGAAGTGACATGTACATTTTGTCACATCTAATTCATATCTGATTACATTTTTTTTTTATTTTGTTTTATTGCAGTCGAAAAATAAATTAAAAAAATTTCTTTCCTATTTCTTTGAAATGTTACTTACTTTTAAAAACTGTAAATAGTTCAGAGCAGTGGTGTACATCCTACCACAGGCCACTGTAGGCTAAGATAGATTTTGTTGTATTATTTAATATTATATTTTATATTCATGCTAAAAAGGCTAAATTGAAATCAGGCAACCATTACAAGAATCAATGTAGACGTACTGCATGATCAAGGATGAAAGGGTTATGCATCCCCTGTATACAGCATCATTAGTTGATATTTCATTGAAGTCACTCTAAATTGTCCCGACTACATTCATTGACGATCTCACTATATGACCATTAAAATGGTGATTGTTCAAACACAGCATTCATCACCACTATTGATTGACTGAAAGAAAAGATATAGTTCAATGAATGGTCATATTTTTAGAAAATAATCACAAGAATTTCATGAACTTTTTGTTGGATCTTTAAATTAAAAAAAAAATGAAGGTTAAGATTCATATCCATGCTTAATTTTTTTTAAGTAAAATTGGAAATACATTCATTTAGTCACATGATGAGTAGCTAAATTATTGTTTCAGCCATAAAATCTGCTAATATCTCATTATATGCTGTCTACGCACAGAATATAAATTATATTCTGTGATTCTTACCAAGGTCAACTTGGACTACTGTCTAAATGATTCGAGATGGTTGTGTTCTGAGGAGCTAATGCTATAAATATAACAAAAGAGTGATAATTTGCTACATTTCATAAATAGAACGAAAGGACAGATCAAAGAAGTCACTGGTGATGTCTGGACCATAAATCGAATGACGTATCAGTTCTTACCCCAGGCAACTGATACTGCAGTTCGAATTAAATTAGTAAAACACGCTAACTCACATATAGTTAAATTATATCAATTTTTATCTTCTTTATTTTTTTTTTAAATGAAGATTATTTTAACGTGCAGCATTGAATCGATTGTGAAAATACTCAGTGGTGTAAATACTAGCTCAACTTTTGCTAAATTTCTTTGAAAAAAATTAACATTGAGACTACTCTATCATGAACATTTATTCCTACTTACGTGTGTCTATTTATTCATAAAGGAGATTGAGAAACTAATTAGTTCTGACTGATGAACAAACAAATAATTATTTAACAAACAACAACGAATCCTTGAAAGAGATTTGAACCCCAGACGCACTCACATGTGCGCCCTCGTTTGTGTGAGGTAGAGAGCAAGAACAAAAAAACTGTGCACCTTTTTTTGTGGTTTATTAATATTTTACTTCTGTCAAACTTCTCCATAGTTCTGTTTTATTTCTCTACTGACACAGTAGAACTGATGCAACAATTTAACCTTTACTTAGTAACTGCGGCTGGTTATTTCTAATTATAAAGCTTCCATCCACTAACAGAGTCAAGGTCTATGTTTTAAGTCGATTAAAAAAAAAATCTAGATAACGTTATTTGTTAAACATATTTGTTTCCATAACGTCTTTTTTTTTAGGACAAAAATAAATTATTTGTTGACTGGTAGATTCTATTGGGAAATCAATTATATTGACTTTAAACATTGCCAACAATTCTACATTATGAACAATGCCATATGCCAATGCTATTTTTTAAATGAATACGGCAACCAATTCTACATTCTGAACAATACCAGATACCAATGCCATTTTCTGAATAATGCCGTCTACCAAATGCTACATTTTGAACAATTCGTGCTACCAATGCGACATCCTAAATAAATCCGGCTACCAATACGTTTGGTATGTGGTATATATGTATGTTTGGTATGTATATATTATGCAAAGAAAATAAAGGCAGACTGATAGATAGATAGACAACTTTGTAGTTGCGAACAATGTACGAATGAAATATGACATTAATTTTTTCAGCAGTTCAGCCATACATATATAATCATGACATGTGTGTGGTAGTACCATGTGTGTGTGTGTGTTATTTGCCTGTTTAGCACTATGACCTATTTTTTCTAACATTCTTTTTTTACACCATTTGTTTTCTCGGCTAGTACAATCAGTTGCTATAAATATCAACCTGTTGTCATTTGGCATTCACTCTCTAATTACGTTCACTGGTCACTTTGTTTTGTTTGCTTATGATTTCATTTTCTCTCTACATTTTTTTTTCTCTTTTGAAAGAAATCCAATCGCTGGGATGGACACATCTTTTCTTTCTTTTTTTTTTTTGTAGCTCACATTATTGTTATTTTGTATATACATTCCTGAATCATTTTTTTTATTATACATTCCGTACCGGTACCACAGTCCTGGTGTACTGGGAAATACTGTAGCAGTGTCGGTGATGATTAGGGCAACCATCAAAGGTCCCTCGCCTGATCCAGGAGGCCCAGCAATACCTCTTCCTTTGTTACCTTCCGTGATATTTATTTCGTCATTTACCCAGATAGCTCTTCATTCGGAAAAGAGCTCTTTCGTCATCTAGGACCGCGGTCCTCAGCCGGTGGTAAGCTTACCCCAAAGGCTACGAGAAAGCTTATACTTGGGTGCACATCGAAGCATAATTCCCGTTTAACGCAGCGAAGAATTTGATGAACTTAGGAGGGATGGGTACCGGTGGACATATTTTCGTACTCTTTAGGGTACAGTCGCAAAACAAAAGTTGAGAACTGCGGATCTAGGATGATCTACAATCTACAGCTATCGTTCTTCTTATCTCACCTTGCAGTGACAATACTCAAAACTGGGCATCGTTCCTGATAGTTGTCTTGGACCCCGCGTCCTGCTACCACGTACTGCTTCCAGGTACTGCTCGCACTATTGCTCTCATGTGCTGCTCACGTGCGCAAGACCACTTCTTTCACACACAGACACACGCACGCAAAAAGTCAAACAGATTAGACAGAACCAGTGGCGGCGATCTTGGGGATTGACAACTTGAGCAACCGCCCCCAAGGCATCGCACCTGAGGGGGAACTTTGATAAGAGATTATGTGACACAGCATACAGTTGACACAACATACAGTTGACAAAGAATACAGCTGACATATCTCTCGTTCACGCAAATGTAAATCACACATGGTCTAGCGTATAGGCGCATAAAGCTAAGGCTGTCTGACAGTATGAATTAGACACTGTGAAACACAAATATATAAACATCATATCTAGCGTGAATTGGTAAACCGTGAAACACAAACATACAAACATTAAATCTAACGTGAATTTGTTACACCGTGAAACACAAACAAACACTAAATCTAGCGTGAATTCGTTACACCGTGAAACACAAACAAACATTAAATCTAGCGTGAATTCGTTACACCGTGAAACACAAACAAACACTAAATCTAGCGTGAATTCGTTACACCGTGAAACACAAACAAACATTAAATCTAGCGTGAATTCGTTACACCGTGAAACACAAAACATTGTTTTCCTCAATGAATATTCATTCTGTCATCCACTTATAGGCACTGTTGAACTGCAGCACTGTTTATTTCCACTTAACATTATGGATAATGTTAAATATAATTATCCTTTTTTTCTTTGATTATTTCTTTATATTAGTACAATATATAATGCTTACCCTTATTTTCCGTTAACATATTAGCGTTAGCACAGTTTATGAAAAAGATAACTAAAATTTTTTGTGGAACTGTGTGCCTAGGAGCCCTATGTTAAGTGGTTATTTATATTTTGTTCTTTTTACATAGTTAGGTTTTCTTGTAAATGATTTTTAGTGTGATTAATAAAAATAAAGGCTTCCTTTGCTAACAAATGTAGATAACACATATTGAAAAAATGAACACTAAAGACAATAGTATTACCAGATCTTAGAAAAATATTTTTTTAAAGTTTTAAAACAACCATTCATCGTCGTTGCTACCTTTATATCTAGAAGCCAAAAGTATTTGCCCAAGTGGAAAGTTTTATTACTAGAATTAATTTTTTGTAATAAAGCTAAAAAAAGAAAAAACATTACGATCGATAACATGCCTAGTTTGATTAAGTAGCGATCTATTAGTATGGCGTTACCAAAAATAATTTGAATGCTACTAATCAGGCGCTAATTGCTTCTCAAACAGAAACTTTGTTTAAAAATATAATTTTAGTAACAGTAGTTCAAATAACACCTCTTTTGAATTGAGAGATTTTGGCCTTCATCAATCAAACGAATTCTTTTATCATGGTTGAGAAGAGGCCCTTCAGAGAGTAACAGACGATATATTTACCAAATGGAGAGTCTTCGAAACGGCCCAATTTTCTGCAATTTTTTCTCTCGCGCCAAACAACAAAGGGTAAGGTAGAGAACCGTAACTGGCTTGTTTATTGAACACATAAAAACGTCTTCTTTCGACTTTGTTGCAAATTGTTTGATGATTCAGACCATAAAGAGAACTTGATTATCATTGTTAATATCAGTAGACACAAAATTGTCGACTCGGATAGAGATTTATTTTTTTCAAAGACTTTGCATTGATGAAATTTTGCAACTACGCATTGTGGGCTTTGATTAAAAAGTAGAAACAAGGAATATGAATGGTACACATTAATGTGAAAAAAACAGCTTTGTTGGCGGCGCTGATGCATGTCTGCCATGCATACAAAGCAACGTGCTGAGTGTGCCGCTACATCTGCCGACATGGCAGTAAAATATTTTAAAGAAATGCCTAGACTGGCCAGACCAGCAGGGTGTGTGTACTGCTAATCGGCCAGAATGGCAAGGTAAGGGGTTTTTCCTGCCACTCGGACAGAGGGAAGGGTGTAATGTGCCTGAACCCCCATCCCGAAATGGCAGGCTGCGATGGTGTGCTTGAGTGGGACAGAGTGGAAGGGTGTTGTGAGCCGACCACATCCGTCAGCACCGCCAGCTGTGAATACTATGGTCTCGGAATTTCGGAATTTTTTAGGCATTCTGTGTGCAAGCTACACTTGAGATAAATACATCATTTAACTCAGGAGAAAACAATGAGTAAATACTGAAAATTACAGCCTGATACCTCTTTTAGTTTTTGAAATATTCACGTTCAAATATCGCGAAAATGTAAATGTCACGCGAACTCGCGACTACCCTTAAAACTTTAAAAAATCATATCTCGGAAAGTTTTTGACCAAATGGTCTGAAATTTTCAGGAATCACTCAACTTTGAATGTATCACAAGCTATGAAAATTTCAGGAAGATCTGAAAGGGTCGGGTGAACACCACTGGTTGAGTTGACATGGAATGACCCATCAGGGACGAGGAGTGAGTGTTGCCGGTCATCACTCTTAGAGAAACAGTTATTGATGTTTTTATGCTTTATACAAAGCACAAACGAACAAAGATCTATATATTTGTATAAAGTATTGAACTAACTAGATATACGATCTATATATGACTGAATGAAATATTAATTTAAACTTGTAGACATTTTATTATGAATGATTATGCTAACTATATTCAATAAACACAGTAACATTATCCGGTGTTTATTGAATATTTTAGTCAAATTAAATTTTAATGATTACAATTAAATGAGGGGTGGGGAGCGGAGTTTAAAGTTCACTAATTAACGTTGTATTTGGAAGGGGGGATTTTAAGTTGCTACTTATATATATATATATATATATATATATATAGATAGATAGATAGATAGATAGATAGATAGATAGATAGATAGATAGATAGATAGATAGATAGATAGATAGATAGATAGATAGATAGATAGATAGATAGATAGATACACACACACACACATACATACATACATACATATATATATATATACATGTGTATATTTAAAGGGGGCGGGGGGGGGGTAAAAAATTTGACGTAATTTTACTGGGGGGGGGGGGATCTCCGAATGTTTGTCACTTGCTAAAATTTGTTGACGTAATTAATTGACGATCCCTTTTCCTAGGAAACCCCCGAGGAAATTCGCACACGTCATAAAAATTAATTGATCTCTCTCTTTAAAAAAACAACAACAAATTTCCAGTTTGTTACATAATCTGTCATTTGCAGTGATATTATTAAATAAGTTTCCTGTTTCCCTTGATGTTTCCTAAAATAAACAAGGAAAAAATTAAATAAGCAAAAAAAGCACCGCAAATTATTTGTTATTCTTTATTACATATAAATGATTTAAAATGAAAAAGAATAAAACATAAATGCGTAAAATATAGTGCTGTAAATAAATAAGCAATCCTAATGAAAACATGTTCAAAAATTGTAAACCCGTGGAGGTGGGGAGAGAGCACCAACACATTAGTCTATGTTTAGGGCATGAAAGGGAAAAAGCAGGAGGTCGGGGGGAGGGGGGGGAATCCGGCACTAGTTGTACGATTCACGTATGCCGCGCACATAGTAAGCTGCTCACGAGGCTGTGAGTGAGAAAGAGAGAGAGTGAGAGAGAGAGAGAGAGGAGAGAGAGAGAGCGTTGTAGTGTAGCAATGTATGTTATAGTAAATAAAAAAAATTTGATTGTTTTTTTGTTTTATTTACTCAGGTTTCTGAATGAATTTTCTATTTAAACATGTTTGTTTCCGTTTACACAATTTTAAAAACAAAGAATAGAAATTTTCTGGTTCAGCACACCCACGAATTTTAGTAACAAGGTGCCTATGACCAGAAATAATGGCTCTTGTCTCATAAATAATATCAAACTGACCTTAACAAGACAATAATATTAACACCTATGAATGGCTCTGGTCTTATAACCACATTGACCTAAACAAGACTTTTATATTCCCAGGAATAACAGCTCTGCAATTGGCTCTTTACTGCCTTCCAGACCTTGGAGGTGTTGAAAGGGAATTACAAAAGCAATATTATTAGTAGTAAAGTATTCTTTGTAGGATCAGTAGATAAACATCTCAGCTTTATGGGGACAAGATATAATTAGAAAACCCATAGCTTATTGTCCGTATTTTTTTTTATTCGAGCTTTTATTTCCCTTATCTTTGTTTCACTGTTTGGTTCATTATCTTTGTTTCACTGTTTGGTTCATTATCTTTGTTTCATTGTTTGATTCATTATCTTTGTTTCACTGTTTGGTCCATTATCTTTGTTTCCTTGTTTGATTCATTATCTTTGTTTCACTGTTTGGTCCATTATCTTTGTTTCACTGTTTGGTTCATTATCTTTGTTTCACTGTTTGGTTCATTATCTTTGTTTCACTGTTTGGTTCATCATCTTTGTTTCATTGTTTGATTCATTATCTTTGTTTCACTGTTTGGTTCATTATCTTTGTTTCACTGTTTGGTTCATTATATTTGTTTCACTGTTTGGTTCATTATCTTTGTTTCCTTGTTTGATTCATTATCTTTGTTTCACTGTTTGGTTCATTATCTTTGTTTCACTGTTTGGTTCATTATCTTTGTTTTACTGTTTGGTTCATTATCTTTGTTTCACTGTTTGGTTCATTATCTTTGTTTCACTGTTTGGTTCATTATCTTTGTTTCACTGTTTGGTTCATTATCTTTGTTTTACTGTTTGGTTCATTATCTTTGTTTTACTGTTTGGTTCATTATCTTTGTTTCACTGTTTGGTTCCTTATCTTTGTTTCACTGTTTGGTTCCTTATCTTTGTTTCCCTGTGTGGCTCCATTTCTCTGTTTCACTATTTTTTTTTCTACATCTTCTTTTGTTTTATTGTTGTTTCAATTTCCTTAAGTACCGTAGTCATTCTTTTTTTCAATATCTTATTTTGTCTGATTCCATTTAGTCTCACATTTTCTGTCTACATCCTTGTTTGCCTCTGCTTCAAACAGCTTGAAAGAAAAAAAAAATCACGATTTTAATATTCACAAAGTATTGTGTTTACTGTGATTGAAGCAGCGGCTCCCAAGTTTATAAATCCATTTGATTAGCAACACCAGTGCATAAGAGAGAGGCTTAAAAAAGAGGTGGGGGGGGGGTATAAAAGTCATGGGCAATCAACCACTGGTTGAGAAGATCCTGTTCGACTTGATCACAATGTATGCTTCATGGCCGGATTTGAGTGACCAAATAGGAAACAATTATTAGCATCGCATAATGTGCATACATTTTGTAATGTCTTTGTGAATACTTCACAAGCCGAAAATAGATCGAACTAGCACAGACCCCCACCCCTCTTAACACGGACCCCCTCTTAACACGGACCCTCTCTTAACAAGGGCCCCTTTGGAAGCTACACGGTCTAAATGGCTTAAGTCTGACTCTGGTGCTATTCTAATACTCGTGAAGAAACCAATGACACTCCTACGTCTGATATCAAAGCCCGCCCCACTCAGGGCCGTTCTTACCTTTGGAAGCAAAAATGATGACGAGGCCACCACTTGGGCCCTGTTAAGTCATTTGAACCCGGGGAGGGGGGTCATGAAAAGTGCACAGTTTGATTTCCTTATGGCGGATGTGACTGATGGTAATATCAGATTGTAAAACTGTGCCAGAATAAAATGTGTGTATACCTCTTAAGTAGAAAGATACTTCTAAATAACAACATATCAAGATTTCTTTTGTGTTGTTAAATGAGCGAAGAGCTTGGTCCTTATATAGCCGACTAGCCGTCTAGTTTACAAATCCATAAGAACGACTTGACTTGCAACCTGTGTGATTTGGTTTATCATTTGATTGGTTACAGATAGGTCTGGACCACATAAAAAAAAACAACAACATGTAGGTTAAGTATAAGAAAAGAAAATACAATGAATGTACACGTGATTTACTTTCGATAGGAAATAACCATTTAATTGTAGCCAAATATTTTATCTATGCACCACTTTATTTTGAAGCTCAGTCTTGAATAGAGTGCCTAACCTATTTAAACTTTTGAATGTCTTTTTTTTTCCGAAATAAATTAACAAAAGAAACGTTAACTTTCTACTTTTCGTCCCTTTACTTCATTTTTTAATAGGCTACCCTCATTCAAAAGTCGACTCATATCCTGTTGTATCCCAGTCTAAACAGGGTTAACGCTGTAAACAAACTACCAAAAGCTTGTCACTGTTGACGGAAATGTTTGTGTAGACAAGTGGCACGAGGCAATCTACTGAACGTAGCGGTGCTTCTCAATGTATTAATTTCGTCCCATTGTCACGTGATTCAATTGTTTAGGTTTGTAATAGTATATGAAGTATGTGATCTTTTAAGTTAATACATGAATTATGTGATCTTTTAAGTTGATATATAAAGTATGTGATCTATAATTTAATATATAAAATATGTGATCTTTTAAGGTTGGACGACCACTGATCCGTTCTTGTGGATTAACAAACTAGGCAACCGCCTAGTGCTCCTTCTTTCAAAACAGCCCTTTCCAAATCAATGTGGTCACCACAGAGGTGGTAAGAGGGGTCCCTTCCAAATCAATGTGGTCACCACAGAGGTGGTACGAGGGCCCCTTCCAAATCAATGTAGTCACCACTGTGGTGGTAAGAGGGCCCCTTCCAAATCAATGTGGTCACCACTGTGGTGGTAAGAGGGCCCCATCAAGCACTTTAACCTAGTGCCTCCAAATATATCTGAAGTTTTCTGCACATAAAGACCTAAGAACGACACAAGCTAACCATGTGACAGATGGTAATACTGTGGGTAAGACTGTGACAGATGGTAATACTGTGGGTAAGACTGTGACAGATGGTAATACTGTGGGTAAGACTGTGACAGATGGTAATACTGTGGGTAAGACTGTGACAGATAGTAATACTGTGGGTAAGACTGTGACAGATGGTAATAATGTGGGTAAGACTGTGACAGATGGTAATACTGTGGGTAAGACTGTGACAGATGGTAATACTGTGGGTAAGACTGTGACAGATGGTAATACTGTGGGTAAGACTGTGACAGAGGGTAAGACTGTGACAGAGGGTAAGACTGTGACAGAGGGTAAGACTGTAACAGAGGATAAGACTGTGACAGGGGGTTAGACTGTGACAAAGGGTAAGACTGTGACAGAGGGTAAGACTGTAACAGAGGGTAAGACTGTGACAGAGGCTAAAATTGTTACAGAGGGTAATATTGTGGGTAAGACTGTGACAGAGGATAAGACTGTGACAGGGGATAAGACTGTGACAGGGGATAAGACTGTGTTCCTGATGATCCGAGCCTCTGTACAGTACTGGAATTTTCCTGAGTCTGGAAGACGCCCTTATGTTCACCTAACTTTTAAAGGGTATCTGACATTTATGGTCATTGCATTGGGGAGGGGAGGGTGCACCCTGTACCCATGTCCACTCCCTTAGGGTCCCGCCGAGAAATGACTTAGCGATAAGTGAGAGTGTACGCTCACATGGGCGTCAGCCGGTGGAGACAGCTTGACGGCAGCCATGTGACAAATCTCAAATTACTCCATGGTTGATGCTAAACTTTAGTAAACTCAAACAATTCAAACAGTAATCTTTATTTGTTGATAACACACACTTTTTTTTACGCACTTCTCATTACTAAGCAAGCATATCGATACGATTGCTTTTTTTTTAATCCAATCACTGTACTACATCACTATATATTAATTATATAAACCTATTTATGATTATGATTGTGAATTGTCTTACCTGCATACAAAATTAGGGATGTCAAAGTGAGACTCGCGAGTGGGTGTGTCACTCATTTAACCGATTTATCAGTTTCTCAATGGTGTGTTTTTTGTGGTTTTCTCACTGTGTGTTGTCTTGTTAAAAATAGGCCACATAAACAGCTCTTTGAAAAATTCCTTTCTTAAATTTCGCTTCCAAAGACCTTGAGGATGGCCATATTCGATACTATATCTAGAAGTTATCATACCTAGAAGTTATCATACCTAGAAGTTATCATGCTCAAGAATAAAAAAAAATGATTTATAAAATTCATATGTTGACCAAAAAAAAAAGCTGTGTCTAAATGGGTGTTAGTTAGATTGCCTTCAAGTTTAGCAAACGCTTTATTCTAACTGATTTCTATAACGGAGTAGTAACTGAATGTTCGTACCGCTGACATTCCCGTGACATATTGTTGAGTGAGAAATGACGGGCAACAAACTAATGTGTTTATATTTGGCGAAATTGTTTTGTCTGGTTCTCTACAGACTTAGAGGAAACACCGAAACAATGTTGACGTGTGAACAGAAAAAGAAAAACATCGACATGTTTACACAATCTAAATGTTCAACATTTAACGGAACAATTAAAATGTAGAATTTGCGTTTGCATTAAAAAAAAATAGCAACCCAAGTTCAACTGATGTTTTAGAAATATGGTTTCGGTGTATGATTAATCCAAGTCGGCCATTGGCAAACTATGGCCCGTGGGCAAAATCCTGCCCGCTGGACCATTTATTCCGGCCCGCGGTCTGTCACTTGTTTGTGTTGTGACGTTTGAATTTAATTTATATTAGTTTATGTTAACACGACGTCCATCTTCTCTTGGTCCGTACCACCGGTCAAGTTTATGAGCCCATTGTGGCCCGCGACTTAAAACGTTTGCCCACCCCTGATCTAAGTCAAATGCAACGGCTTGTAAGAATCGTATTAAGTTTTAGTGTCTTACAAGATTTGAAACATAAATTAATATTGTCCATTGGAGAACATGGTTAGGGTCAGACCCTTTGATTACATGCCGGGCAGTTTAAGTAGGCCTCAAAATTTCCCAGTGGCGTTTACTTTCCCAAGTAATGTCACATGGTTGCTGCCAGGTAATCACTATCAGCTTGTGTCCCCTGTGAGCATACACTCCCACATATTGCTCAGTCATTACCTGACGGGAACCCTCAAGGAACCAAGTCAGGAACTAACAATAGGAAATCCTCATCACTTAAACACAAAATTTGGCAGTACGTTTCTTTAATACAATCAGGATGTTCTTAGCCAATTAGTTCTCTTTCAAATTGTCAGGATTTGATGTATTATTTCACTTTACTACAAAGTAAAAAGTGATTCAGTGGATCGCATTGAACTCATGTATTCCTAGATTATACTGTCATATGTGTACTGGGAAAGCAATACTTGGGCCAAAGAGATGATCTGTCGGGGGGGGGGGGAAAGAATCATTGGTGTTTCCTGGTATCATTGGTGTCTCCTGGCCAGGCTACATGATGATATCGTGGTCAATGCGGATTACCCGAGACCATGGTAATCACAGCTGGCGGGGCTGACGAATGCAGTCGGCACACAACATCCTTCCACTCTGTCATACTCTCTCTATGAATTCTTTCAGTGAATACTGCGGGCTGAGACTTAGTCTCTTAGAGCCCGTGAGATCGGACTTGCTGTGTCTCTCAATATCTGGAGACTGCCATAGAGCCCGATGGCAAACAAGCTTCCGGACTGGTCCACCCTGTAGTCCGCCAGTCCGGGGCACTCGAAAAGCACAATACTCTCGTACCCTTCCATTTTTTTTCAGAAGAGGGCCAGGAACACGCCCCCCCCCTTTTGTCATGGGTGGCTGGGAAATACACATGGCTTACCATTCTGGACGTTCGACCGCACACACAAACCGCACACACAAACCCTGCTGGTATGAACAAGCGCTAAAACCTTTTTTTTTTCCCTACGTTACCGGCGGACTTTGCGGGCACAGCCGCCAAGCAGCTCTGTAGACATTGAAGATATGCATCATGTTCCACAAATGAAGTTGGTGTGCAGGTTCACAACATCCTGTATTGCTTGCAGTGGTGGCGAAAAAAAATGTGTACCGAATCGAGTATCAAAGCATTTCTAAGGTATATAAGCATTATATAGGTTATTACCTACATTACTTGGACCAGTAGATACATATACTGATATGAGATGAGATCATTGTTGTCACTTTGCTATGTTAACAAAAAACCATCGAATGGCTAAGTGGCTGTGGCATGGCCAATGATGTCAGCTGTGGCAGGAAATAAAAACGCGATTGGCCATTCTGACCCTTAAGGGTGAGTGCTAAACAAAAATCCATTCAACCTCTTCTCTGTAGAAATGGCAGACATGCACTCTATGGCCACAAATTCGGCTGGTGTGGCAGGCACACCAACAGCATGCCAAGCTATCAGCTGTGGCGCAATATAAAATAAACTTTTAATATACGTTTTCTAGTTTATATTTAAAACTTTTTATTTATTTCAAAGAGTGCATTTAACACAACTTTAGACAAAAAAATGTTGATACCTATTTATATGCATATTACACAATCAAATAACAACAATGTAACTAAAATTATTTTATTCTTTGAAAAGATTTTATAACGATAAATCTAGACTTAAATTACATGTAAAAGTACATCTGTGATACTTCTAAATATTTCTTGGGCATAGCCAGTGGCCCAACCAGCAAAAAATGCTGGGGGGGGGGGGACTCACATATTGAAAAAAGACAGTTTGACAGTCTTTTTTGTAACTTTAACTTAAATTATGTATTGATGATTTGCGCCACTGTGCATAGCTTTTCCATGAATTTCACCCACAAAATATTTCGTGGGCATAGCTAATTTACTATTGCAACCACGAATTTCGTGAGCATAGCATTGGCCCAGAACTAAATATAACAGCGGTTAATTTCATACTATCGTGATACTTGACCTACATGTTCAACACTTGGTGCAATAAGTTTTCGATAAGCAGACTGTTTGATACATTACATGTATTTTAAAACAAGAGTTGAGACGAAACTTTTCCAATTCGATAAAGCCCCATACCGAACATAATTAGTTGCCATTTCGAAAACATAACGAGGCCGTGATTCTAGCCATCCACGGCAATAATTTAGATGCCCTACAGTCCAGTGGTCCCCAAACCCCGGGCCGCGGACCGGTACCGGTCCGTGGAACGAATGATACTGGCCGCCCAAGAAACAATACATTATTTCCTTTTTATTTACTGTTTTGTATTTCTCTATGGATTGTGTGACTTTCCATGGACGAGAAATAATAATCAACGTTCCTTCCCCCTTTCCAGTGGGCCGCAGTGAAATTATCGAACGCTTACCGGTCCGTGGCGAGAAAAAGGTTGGGGACCACCACCATACACAACTTTCCAGTAGTTTTTGAGAGTGCTGTGTATGACACAGTACTTAATGTATCCTACGAATCAGACCCGTAGCGTGCGGGGGGTGCCTGAGGGGCCGCCCCCCCCCCCTTCTGCGTTTGGTCTGGCCCCCTCTGCTTGTTTGATCTACTTAGTAACATTTATTTCCTGCCCCCCCTGCTATTGGCCTGGCCCCTGCTTTAGAATTTTCACGCTACGGGGCTGCTGCGAATAGTCTATATGTTAGCTTTAGAAGAAAAAAAAATATTTTATTTGTAACGCCAACTCAAGGACAGTTCTGCTGCATGGTGGCAGCTCTGTCCTAGAATTGGTGTTTTAAAGAAACTGTTTTAGCAATGCAGGGTGCAAAGAGAATACGGGGTGCACGTCGAATATATACCATGACCCGCCACTCGGTCCGCATAAAAAGTTACACAAATAATTGTATATTTGGTGGGTGGGTGTGATCAGAAAGAACGCAGTTGGTGGAGATTGTCTGGGCCCTTAGATTGGCTTGAGGCAGTACTGTTGAGGATGTTTGAACTTGATAAATTGATGTCCAATACTGGCGTTCTGGGCTTACAGACAGGGCCCGATTAAGGATTGTGTAGGCCCTAGGCACTATAGATTCGTGGGTCCGAAGTTGAGAACTAATTTAATATTATATAATTGTAAAATTTAAAAAAAAAAATATATTTTTCACTTTTTTAGGCCCTATTTTTGTTTGTAGCCATAGGAACGTGTCCTAGGCCTTAATCGGGCCTTGCTTACAGATAAGGTAAACTGTCTACTAATAGGCTGTCATAAACATTTTTCATCGATACCTTCCTTTAGTTCATTTTTATTTAATGTTTGGTATACACAATGAGTTTATTTGTCCATTGTCCGCCAAACTCTCATTTGCCCCCTCCCCTCCATTAAATTTGTACCTCACTTTTAAATGTATGCACTCTGATTGTATTATCCCTGATAGAAATTTGGTGGAAGGCGACATAGAATACATTATAATCTACGTCAGTGAGTGTTATTTTACTTTAAAAACGCCCAATCTATCTGGGATTTTTTTTCCCTTAAAATTAAAAACCAAAAGGCCATTCAAATTTACTGAAGCAGAAGTGAAATGTTTTACCCACTAAAATAATAATAATACAACTAAATCTTCTCTTGACTCAAGTAATATATTTCTTTGCAGTATTTTAATGCCATAATTTTCTTCTAGACTAAGTATAAGTTAGACCAGATATGGGGAAAATTACAGCCCGTGGGCCGAGCACGGTCCGTATGACAGTTTGATCAGGCCCGTGCATTCAATTTTAAGTACAAATTAAATTGAAATTATGCAAATTAGAACATGAACAAAATTCCAACTCTATTTTTGCTATTTGCCCGGCCCCTCTGTCAAATTTATTAACCCATTGAGGCCCACAATTCAAAATGTTTGCCCTCTTCTTGGATTACAGAAACATAAAAGGAATCTTTGCATATAGTTACCTTTTAGTCCGAATATAAACATAATGAAGGTATAATAATATAAACAAAATGAAGGTATAATAATATAAACATAATGAAGGTATAATAATATAAACAAAATGAAGGTATAATAATATAAACATAATGAAGGTATAATAATATAAACATAATGAAGGTATAATAATATAAACATAATAAAGGTGTAATAATATAAACATAATGAAGGTATAATAATATAAACATAATGAAGGTATAATAATATAAACATAATGAAGGTATAATAATATAAACATATTAAAGGTGTAATAATATAAACATAATGAAGGTATAATAATATAAACATAATGAAGGTATAATAACAAACATAATGAAGTTATAATAATATAAACATAATGAAGTTATAATAATATAAACATAATGAAGGTATAATAATATAAACATAATAAAGGTGTAATAATATAAACATAATGAAGGTATAATAATATAAACATAATGAAGTTATAATAATATAAACATAATGAAGGTATAATAATAATAGTTGCAAGTACCCGGCTTTGCCCGGGTTTAAAATAAGGTTTTCTGTTTACCGTTTGTTTTCTCCTTCCTCCCTCTCTCCCTCCCTCCCCCTCCCTCTCCCTCTTTACCCCCCTCTCTCCCTTTCTCTTTCCCTCCCTCCCTTTCTCCCTCCCTCCCTCTCCTTCCCCTCTCTAACTCTCCCATCTCTCTCTCTCTCCCTATCTCCCTCCCTCCTTCTCTCACCCCCGTCCCCCCTCTCTCCACCTTCCTCCCTTTCTCATCCCCCCTCTCTCCCTCCCTGCCCCCTCTCTCTCTCTTTATCTCTCACTCCCTCCCATTTCCTCTCTCCCTCCCTACACCCCTCTCTGCCTCCCTCCTTTCTTCCTCCCTCCCTCTCCTGTCTCCCTCTCTCCCCCTCTTCCTCTCTCTCTCCCTCCCTCCCTCTCTCCCATCTCTCTCTCCCCATTCATCCCTCCCTCATTCCCTCTGTCTCCCTCCTTACCCCCTCTCTCCCTCCCTTCTTTTCTCTCTCCCTCTCCCCCTGCTCCCTCTCCCATCTCCCTCTACCCCCTGCTCCCTCTCCCATCTCCTTCTCTCCCCCTCCTTCTCTCCTCCCTGTCCACCCCTCCCTCCCTCTCTCCCCCTCCCTCCCTCCTACCCTCCTTTCCTCTCTCTCCCCCTGCCCCCCCTCTCTCTCTCTTTCTTTTCTCTCCCTCCCTCCCTCCCTCACTCTCTCTCTCTCTCTCTCTCTATATATATATATATATATATATATATATATATATATATATACTTATTATTATGGCTTTACACTTCTTCTAAAATCCTCTTCATTCCTTTCTTTACCTTCCTCAAACTGTACATATCAGGGAGCATGAAAAAACAACAACAATTCTTCGCAGCACAAAGGAACCTTTAGTAAAATACTAAAATAAAAAAAAAATAATTACAATTAAACTACCCATCGAGATGAAACGAAACCTGTCCTATAACCTTCCCCATGTAATTATGTGTATGTGTAACGAATTTCACGTTATTTGATTGTCTGGATCTTGACTTATAAGGGAACAGACAGACAGACAGACAGACAGCAAATGCCTCTTATAAGTATAGAGATAAACATAATGAAGGTATAATAATATAAACATAATGAAGGTATAATAATATAAACATAATAAAGGTGTAATAATATAAACATAATGAAGGTATAATAATATAAACATAATGAAGGTATAATAATATAAACATAATGAAGGTATAATAAGATGACTTCTGTTTTGTCACATTGATAACTTGTTTCGTTTTGATGAGTGGAGATGATTCAAAAAGTGATTTAAAAAAAGATCAGACCTGTTTTGTTTCTTTCAATGAAGATGTTTTCGTATACAGTAAATAACCACGGAGCGTCCCAATTTGTGTAGGAAGGATATAACAGAATATCCTGTGAGACTTTTATTTTAAGGCTAATCATTGTTGTTTTTAAGGCCAATCCTGTAGTTTTTTATGCGAATTCAACTTTGTGGTTATTAAAAATACAAACAAAACTATATCTCACCTGGACGTTACATCAGAGCTGTTATTTTTGTCTGCCACACATGTCATAGGCACCCGCGGTTAAAATTGAGTGTCAGAGGCCCCCAAGGTAAATAGTTGGGTGTCAGAGGCCCCCGAGGTTAACAGTTGGGTGTCAGAGGTTTCCGAGGTTAACAGTTGGGTGTCAGAGGTTTCCGAGGTTAACAGTAGGGTGTCAGAGGTTTCCGAGGTTAACAGTTGGGTGTCAGAGGTTTCCGAGGTTCACAGTTGGGTGTCAGAGGTTTCCGAGGTTAACAGTAGGGTGTCAGAGGTTTCCGAGGTTAACAGTTGGGTGTCAGAGGTTTCCGAGGTTAACAGTTGGGTGTCAGAGGAGAAGATGTTCCGAGTCAAAGCTGCAGCCATGAATTCTATGACAAACTTTGACACTGCCGTCATACTGCCCCAATGCACCTCAGTTTTACAGCCAAATAAATAGATACAAATAAATTTTAAAAGGCGACTACGCTTCCCAAAGTCTTGGTGCCATTAAACATGTGTTTGGGTTGCCTCCTTCTCACGGTGGCCCTGCCCGAGTACTGACCATTCAAGTACAAGTACCCAAGGTGCAAGTACAAGTACCCAATGTGCAAGTACAAGTACCCAAGGTATAAGTACAAGTACCCAAGGTGCAAGTTCAAGTACCCAAGGTGCAAGCACAAGTACCCAAGGTACAAGTACGAGTACAAATACATCCTTTTTTAATTTCAAGAGTACGTTTAAGTACTAAGCACCCAAAGTGCAAATACAAGTATCCAAAGTACAAGTATTACAAGCATTCCTAAAATGTACTCGAAAAATACTTGAGTACAAGTACCCCAGCAATGGTCACAGAGGTTCCAATTTTCAAATATGATTAGTATTTGAGAGCTGTGGCCTTTATAGAGTTTTTGTTCGGGCCCCCAAATGTACCTTTGCCTTGGACCCCCAAATGTACCATTGCCTTGGACCCCCAAATGTACCTTTGCCTTGGACCCCCAAACGTACATTTGCGTTGGGCCTCCGAAAACTTAAGAACAGGTCCAGAAAAAGTCGACACATTGATCTGGAGATTTTATAAGTCCATCTAAAGCTATAAATTGATTCATTTTGCCCGTCAATATATTTATTTGCTTGTTTAATCTTTAAAGGAACATAATAAATTGTTTAATTACGGTGTATAATTGTAGCTAAGATAACGGTTAGACAAAATAATAAGTTAGACTGCTTATTGATCTTGATATTCCAATAATATATTTTTGTCAGCTCATTTCTCTGAACTGGTTCCACTTGTCTGGGGTTTCCTGAATATTTTTCCCGTGTAAAAGTCCTGACAGTTAAAATAAACCTAATGTCAGCGATGAACCACATATTCTGGAGTGTTCTAGACAATCTCAATAGTGCTGATTTTTTTTTTAAATAAACTATTAGTTCACAGGTTAACCTTCTGTCTCGTGGCATTTTTCCAAAAAAAAATATCCGACACTAACCTGTCTATTCTATTCATAGATTATCACTTCATAAGCTTTTATGGTATGGGAATTGTTGTACTTTTTAATTCGGGAAAAACTTTTAATTATAAATTAAGGTATTTTTTTTTGCAATATGTATTTATATATCTTATATTTACTGTATCATTTATATATATTATATATAAATGATACAATAAATAATTGCACAAAAAGGAAACAAAATGTGTGTTACAATAACGAGGTCAGTTTAATGTTTGTATCAACCTGGAACTCGTGAATCAGCTGTGTTGATTAGTGTATCTGTTATCACTGGCTAATACGTACAATCATGTATTTGTTATCATAGTTCAGCAAATGAGTACACAACGTATAAAAAATATTGTATTTATACAAACAGAGGAAAAGAATAAATAATAAGACACTGTAATTAGAAATGCCATAAACAAAATCATGTAGCCGACATGTAGGCCTATTTTTAATTTATAAATAGTTTTTTGTTCATAGTACTATCTATTTGCATTATATAAGTACAAAATCAAAAAAGTCTACGATAATGAATGTGGGCTTACTGCTAATTACTTAAGAATAAAAAAAAACGTTTGAACTGTATTTGAATATTAATTAGAATGACCTTTTTCGATCCAATGGTTGAATAGCGCGTTTGTTTGTTCGTGTGCCGTGTCACATATGTATCATTCTGTAAATAGAGTAGAGTGGAAAAATTAAAATAATAACCGGGAATACCCGACGTAATGTGTGCGTCGGTGTTTGGCCTTGCTTTCACTGGCTGCATCTAGAACTAAAAAGTAATAGCGATACAACACATAAACACATTAACTCTGTGATATGTATCAGTTGTGGAGAAACTTTCATTTCTTTCTGGACTTTTGTAATTGTTTAAAACAACGGTAATAGTGGGACATTATATGAGTTACCTGACACTTCCTATTCATATTGTATTCATATTATTCAAGTAGTACTGATTAAAGCAAAAATAAAATCGTCTGCTAATACACTGCTGGGCGATAGGTCAATGCACGTAAGTTGTTTTGTTTTTTAAAAGTGTTGTTGTTTCCTCTCTAAAGTAGGTCAACTTCTAAGTAATATCGTTTCTGCTTTGCTTTAATTTATTCTTTATGAGAAAAATATGTTGACATGTCATTTTGTTTATCGGTACTTCAGCGTTAAATTATGTTGTGTGGGGTGGGGATGTGAGGGGAGGGGGGGCTTGTATGAAGCGATCATTAGTTTTTGTTTCCTTAATTAAAATAATACACCATGCTTTTCTCTCACTATTGGTAACTTGTTTTTAACTTTTAAAAAAAAAAATAGATTGAAACTCATACATCCTTATCTGCCGTGCTATTTCTAAATGTCTATTGAAAGCACTTTTTTTTGTTCACCTCTTCTTGATATAATGTCCCTTAAGTTAAATGTATTTCGTTCGGTTTCTTTCGACGTCAACACAAGTATTATTTTCGGAAGGATGTTCAAACTTCCAAGTTTTACGCCTACTGTAGTCGTGACTTAAAAAGGATTGGTCACCGATATATCACGCTATTTTTTTTCTTTAAAGAAAGTCGTTTTAAACATATAATGTGATAGCCGCACGTATGACTAAGTAGTCTTAGACCCAGGCCCGTAGCCAGGTCAAAGTAAGCAGGGGGCACCAATACCCATGCATCATACATACTTACATACTTATATACTTATATACACACAGAGGGCTGCCATTCAGACGCCGCGGTAGAGAGTAATTTACACTTTTAACAGTACATTTTTTTGAAATGGCACAATTTAAGCGTAGCATGGGAATAAGCTAATGTGAGGAATCGTCTATTAATTACGTCAACACATTTTAAACCCTTTCTCACTTGTCAACAAGTGTAAAACTTTCGGTGGACCCCCCCCCCCACCATCGAGGTTGTGTAATTTTGTCAATTTTTTACCCCCCCCCCCCAATCCTAAATACACAACATTGTGCATCATGCAGGCACACATACACATCATGCTGGCACACATACTACACATCATGCAGGCACACATACACATCATGCTGGCACACACACTACACATCATGCAGGCACACATACTACACATCATGCAGGCACACATACACATCATGCTGGCACACACACTACACATCATGCAGGCACACATATACATCATGCTGGCACACACACTACACATCATGCAGACACACACAACACATCATGCAGGCACACATACTACACATCATGCAGGTACACACAACACATCATGCAGGCACACATACTACACGTCATGCAGGCACACATACTACACATCATGCAGGCACACACACTACACATCATGCAGGCACACACACTACACATCATGCTGGCACACATACTACACATCATGCAGGCACACATACTACACATCATGCAGGCACACACACTACACATCATGCAGGCACACACACTTTAAATCATGCAGGCACACATCATGCAGGCACACACACTACACATCATGCAGGCGCACACACACACACTCATCATGCAGGCAAACGACACCCTGACTTGTTAGCAGTGGTGGCGCAAAAATAAAAATAAAACTTATGTGAAACTATCACAGTGAACTAAGTTTAGAATTGAGAGTCTTACTTACCTGGTGGAGAGATATATACACGACCTGTTTGGGGGAAGGCCATTAGTGTCTCATAGTAATGCCATAGTCAATGAGGCATTGCCAACTTCTGGTGGTGGAGGATATATAAGGCACTAAAGACCCTCACTCTGCATGCTACCCAAAGTTCACTCCTCGCAGCCTGCCATTTCTCCACACTACACCCTGCCTCCCTGTCAGTTATGGTAGGAAAACCCTTGCCTGGCCGCCGTACGGCAGTATACACACCCTGCTGATCTGGTCAGTCAGGGTAAGTGCTAAAATCCTTTTTCTGTCATGCTGGCAGATGTAGTTGGTATGCTCACCCAAACGCCAAGTAAGAATATCAGAAATTCATTCATGCACAGCCAATTCGGCTGGGGTCAAGGCACACTATACCCTACCACGCTAGCAGTGTGGTGGCTAAAATAAAATATACAAACCTACAACCAAGACGTCAACTAAATTTCACACATCCCTCCCCTATGTCAACAACTGTCAAAACATTTTTTTCAAACCTCTCCCTCCAACTTTGTTGACGTATATAATGGACGACCCTTAACTTAATTTCAAATGAGTCTCAACCAACGAAACACAATTTATCAGTCCATTGTATAGTAACTTTGGATAATATAACAGCAGCAGACGCGATTTAAGGTTGATTGATGAATATGTGTTCCTTTGAGAAGAGAAGGAAATGATAACACAGGTGTAAATATGTGCCCGCCGTTCAGCCAACCCCTAAGTTGCAGTCTGATACAAGCAGTACCGAACCTATGGATTTGGGAGCCCCTGTATTTTGACATTAGACACCATGAATTGAGATAATGTACTTAATATATAATGTAAAAAAATTGAGGCGACCCCCTCGAGCTGGGGCCCGAGGGGGGAGCTTTCAAATTTGGACCCCCCCCCTTCCTATGTAACACAGTACTAACACAAATACAGACATTAAATAATTTAAATTTTATGAAGCTGTTTTTTTTTGAGAAGCTCGTCTCATTGGTTCTCAAACTTGTATGCTTTAGTGATCCACTTAAACATCAGTTTTGTTTTTGTGGCCCAAAAACTAAGAGAAAAATACGTCATTGTTGGTATATACAGATTTACAAACGTGTAGCTCTGTAACATGTTGAGAAATAAGGTTGCAATGCTATTTACTCGTAGGTTGCCACCTACACTCTGTGAACCACTTGTCAAAATGAATATGTTGTTTGAAACTTTTCAAATTTTATCGAGATTCGATGATCCAGACACTGTCTCATCCAAAACCAGAGGAATGTCAAAAAGCAGGGGTCCCCAAAGAGGCCAAGCCCCACGGGGCCCCACATCCCTAAGTTCGGCACTGTCCAAAACAGTAATTAGAAATATTTATATATTAAAAACTGGGGCCATGCTGCTTTTTCCCCCTTACTGTTGAAAAGGAAATTCAAATGATTCATTGGTAATCATACAGTGTTTTTCTTTCTGGCGGAACGCACTTTACGGCGTTCCGGCACCTTTTTTTCCGTATTCAAAAATGTACTCTTTACTGCACTATATTTTAAGTGTTATTTCTTTATGACACGACGGACATAAATAGGCGTTCCAGTACCTTGTGTGTGTGTGTGTGTGTGTGTGTGTGTGTGTGTGTGCGTGCGTGTGTGTGTGTGCATACATATGCAAGAAGCATTTCAAACCATACTAGTATAATCCAAGATGTAGATGTGGGTTGACCTAGTCTTGCTTAAAACGCTTCATGTCTGTTTCTAAAGGATTTATCCAAAAAATATTTTACATATACGTGTTTCATATTTTACATACGCACTGGCTCCACGACCGTCATATGACGGAAGATGTATTTTTTTTTACCGCTTCCGTCAACAATTGCATAGCCGAGCAATTATACATTAAAATGAGAGGAACATTTTTTTGTTCAGATTTTATTTTTCAGGATCAGGGTTAGGGATAGGGGGTTAGGGATAGGGTGTGGAGCAATATCTATTGATGGTCATTTTTTAATAAATCATAAATTTTTTTTCCAGATTTTTTTTTCAAGATTAGGGTTAGGGATAGGGTTAGGGATAGGATTAGGGTTAGGATTAGGGTTAGGGATAGGGTTAGGGATAGGGTTAGGGATAGGGTTAGGGATAGGGTTAGGGATAGGGTTAGGGATAGGGTTAGGGATAGGGTTAGGGATAGGGATAGGGTTAAGGATAGGGTTAGGGTTAGGGATAGGGTTAGGGTTAGGGATAGGGTTAGGGATAGGGTTAGGGATAGGGTTAGGGTGTGCAGCAATATTATCGTGGAGCCAGTGCGTTTTACATATGTGATATACGTGTTTCATATTTTACATATGTGATGTACGTGTTTCATATTTTACAAAAGAATTATGGGAAGTAAAGGCCATGTAATCAATCTCCGTGGTTGCCTTCAGAGTAGCGACTGCAATGTAAGTGATGTGTGTGAAGTCCCTGTCAGGATGAGATGAAATCTCTTAGATCCTATTAACCACTAATGGGACGGTTTTCATCCCCACCATGCCCGATAATGTATTGGCCACGGAGCACCACGGGAGATATATCGAGAACTTGAGCCAAGACCTGAAAAATTTTCTTGGTCCTCACCGAAGATCGAACCCGGTACCTTCAGGTAGACAGTCGAGCGCGTTAACGCAGGACCATCCAGAGTAGCGACTGCAATGTAAGTGATGTGTCCCTTGGCTTATAGTTTACATTTACGTCTCTCTGTCCAGTGTATGACACTCGCTCTGGGCAGCGATGCAGCCTGAGGTGGAAGCATGAACATCAGTAACATTAATCTGTGATAAAACAACTTAGAAATGTATGTGTGTGTGTGTGTGTGTGTGTGTGCTCAGAGGGTCCCCAGTTGGTGTAGGTAGTCAGATGCTTAAGATTAGCTGGTGGCACTTCCACTCTAGGCCCCGCGTACTGGACATGCTGCAAAATGCCGCTCCCTGTTCAATGGAAAAATTGAAATTTAACTTTGCTGGTCCTATTTTGCACCAGACTACAGCATGTAAGGCCGGGGTGTGATCAAAACTGCAAACACTTTTCGGACCTGTTGCAGAGTCTGCAGTGACCATTGTGGAATAACATACGTAACTGGCGTTGATGTTACTTGCGTACACGTTCTTACTTGGTTGTTATGGGTTGTCCTTTTTTTTTGGGGAAGGGGGGGGTCGAGGTCAAAGAACGTTTGACGGCCCAGACTAGGCACGTTTGGGGACCCTAGGCTAAGGAATGGGGCACTTCCGACCCCTCCCGTTAACCGTTAAGACGTTTTAGATAACGGCAATAAGTCCCTTTCTATAAGATCGGTCTTGGGTGCTCGAACCATTAACCTGTATAATAGCGCTTACTGAACTGACAATCTCGCCACCACTCAGTCATCCATCAATTTAGCTGATGTCATCGCGCTTGCAACACCTACCCCATGAAAAGTTGGGAGAGGAAAATGATATAAGGGATTGGGTGGTAGAATTCGTAACCTTTACTATAGCATCTTTCTGTGTCATGATTATTTCGAACTTATAGCTTGATTTTCTATTAGTCTTTGATTCATGCCCACACATTTGCAAAGCGTTTTTACCTTTTTTTGTTTAAACTTCTGGGCCTATTATAATAAGTATCATGGCTAAATTTCAAAACTTAATTTAAAAAAAAAAAAATTTATGTAAAAAGCATTTTTAGTTATTTAAAAAAAATTGAAATACACTAAAAATAAAAAAAAAAACTTCTTATATCTTGCAAATATTTGTATATTTACTTTGCCAAAATAAAAAAGTGTGGGTGATTATAAATTACTAAACTAAATAAGTCTTTACATTAGTAAATAGATAAGTAGCAATGAATAAATATAGGCCTATAATCTAGATATAGATGGTAACCCACTACTAACGATGTAGGGTATTATTTATGTATTTATTTACTTTTTAGTGCATTTCAATTAAAGCTTCTTTTAATATATATATATATATATATATATATATATATATATATATATATATATTTCACTCTTGGTTTTAAAGTCTGCTTAGCTAACCTTAGCTTAATATATATTCCTTAGACCTATCCTATACTATATCAAAGCTATGCTTAGGTTAGATGATACTTTTCATAGTATAAAATATCTATGTTATCTGCACTATAAATATAATCACACAAAAAATACATTTGCTCGTTCTTTCACATAACACTTTTCACTTTTTACCATATTATATGATATACACTTAATTTAATGCTGTTTATGGTATAAACTCTTCAAAAATAAACCCTCTGTGCCAGTTGGCCCGATTGTACGGTTTCTATTGACTAGAATAGTCATTCTCTAAACTTTAAAAGTTAATCACAGTTCCTCTTGTAAAAGTGCACATAGATATCATAGGTAATAATAAACAACATCAATATTTATACATATTTATAGTTGTTTTTTTCCAAAATGTCTAAAATATTTCAATAAAGTTTTAAATCTTTTCAGATGCAAACCAAGGCGTATACTATTACTATTAATGGTTCAAATATAAGTTTATGTATCAGTTTGTGTATTCATATCAATAATACGAATGAGAATTAAAAATAGATAATAGAAATATAAGGATAAAATTAATATTTTTCCATCCAAATAAGAAATATCGTTAGACAAATATAAGTATTAACTTTTCTTTTTAGCCCTGGCAATCACTGGCACCTGTCCCTTAAGCAGGACCAAAATGGCGACTCTGATGGAAGGACGGGAATATGGTCTAGCTTCAAATGCCTTATCAGAGGATAATAAAACAGTAGTTCATTTTAAGTTAACAGATACAGCATTGAAAACCTTAGAAAATTATTCTAGAACAAAGGTAATCTCTAAAATTTTACGATTTCACAAATAAATTGTAAACATTTGGTGGGTTTTTTCAGTATGGTATCTTATTTGTCGATTTGTGAAGACAATTGGTCTCACTAAATCTAATGTAACATTTCGTGAATTATAAAATTCTATTTTTTACCTATTTATTATATTTGATTCAAAATCTTTATTTTGTTAAATATTTGATTAAAATACCACTGCTTTAAGCCAATCAAAAAAAAAAAACAACTTTGATATTGTTACAAATCAGCAGACATGACATAAGTTTGAAGACTCAGCAGAAATAATTTTCTTAACTTTTTTTTTAAAATAGTGATATTATAATAAATTTTTTGCATTTATTATCAGATTATTACCAATCCTTTTTATATTTTTTTTAATTAGTAATGTCTGGCATTACATTTTAGTAAATCATTATTTTGTCAGTTTATATCAGACTTTGGTGTTATTATTTATGAGGCATGCAATAGAATTGACATTATATAACCAATTTAACCTTAGTGTCTACAGTATTGATTGGCATGGGTGGGCAAAATTTTTAAGCTGTGGGCTATAATAGGCTTTTAAGTTTGACAACAGCCTGAACATAAACAATAGAATGAAATAAAAGTAAAGTTCCCTTATCGGAAGTTATTCTTTAAAACTAAGGGCCATTGAAGCAGATGAAGTGTGTGAAAAGAACCTGTAAGGATAAGATGAAATCTTTTAGAAACTATAAACCACAAATGGGACGGTTTTGCAATGCCCTTCTTTCATTGCCACCATAGCCAACAGTGCAGTGGCAGTGTATACCTCACGGGAGATATAGCAGGGACTTAACCATGACCTGAAAAATCCATTGGTTCTCACCTGAGATCGAACCAGGAATCCTCAGGTCGACAGTCGAGTGCTTTAACACATGACGGATAATGTATAAAATTCAGCTGTTTCTGTAGCCACTGCTCATTTAGGAATTTTGAAGCTAGCCGAAAGCTGAGCAGCCTTCACTCCTCAATTAAAGTCATGTACCCATTTAAAGTTAGTTGAACTTAGGGGGCTCTCACCAGGACCTGGATTAATTCGCCTGGTTGTCATTCATGCACTCAGCACTGCTCGACTTTTCAACCCCTGTTTATATAAGTAGATAATATATGTAAATGTGTTGAATTGAATGAGATGGGAGTACCAGAGTGTGGGTTGGATCACACAACCTGGCGGGTCATAAGTTAAACCATGTCTTTTATAGGCCTAAGCCTAATATCTTGCCAATAACTAGTAATGTCAGGAATAAAAATATTACTTTTCTAGTAATATGTTATACATTTTTTTAAAATATGATGCTGTTAATATATTAAGATTTACAAAAAGCCAACTCCATTTAAAATTTACGGAACATAAATTTTTAGGATCAGTTGAAAGAAAAAAAGTGATTTTGTTCAGACAACTTTGTAAAATTAATTTGTATAGAATTGGTTAAACACTATTGTTTTATTTTTTAAAATCCTACCAGTTTTATCACAGACTGAGCAACATCACCTGTAATTAAATATTTTTTGTCATGAACACCAAAACTCTTTACACACCAATAATCAGCTAATTTGTAGGGAAAAAAATGTGTTCTGTTAGCCCTTGAAATTTAAAAGACACAAAGGCAGATGATGCATAGAATTCATTTGTGTCTGTAACCACAGCATAAAAAAGTATTGTATGTTTTACACAACCCTTCAGCTGCCTTTACTTCCCCAATTTAAGTCAGGTACAAATTTAAATATAGGTGGACTTAATACCAATTTTCATTTGGAAAAATTCCCTTGGTTCTCATCTAAGATCAAACCAGAAAGTCTCAGGTTGACAGTCAAGTGCCAATACTTGGACATCTGTCCCCCACCAGTTTATGTGTATTACTTCAAAATTTTTTTTTTAACCTAATTTAATGTCATTCTACATTTCCCATAATATATAAACACCTCTGGATGTACATCTGCTTATTGTTATCTAATATTTTATTAATAATACTAATCTTCAGCTATACGGTATAATTATTTTGCATTTTTTTTTTTTTTGAGATATTTTACTTCTCTTTGTTCATTACATTACTAATAAATTATCTAATTATCCTTCCTACCACATAATAGTCTAGATTTCTTTTTTTTTCTTTTATCCACAGAGTGGTAGAGCAACAATAAAGTTTCATGGAACTACTGGGGTGTGTATTTAACTTCTATTTATACTTAAATTTTTAGGTTGCCTTTTTAGTAAGGATTTTTTTTTCTACCAAGCTTTAACATTTCTTTATAATTTTTTCAGGTTATTAAAATCCCAAGTTTTGGGAATCAGCCTGAGAGAATTTTTCAGATATCACTGTCATCATTACCTGGAGATCCCAATGGAATTTTTGACTGTATTCAGCAGAACTCTAAGTAAGCACATATTTTATACTTTTCCATTAATCTTATTCTGTACATTTTAAAATTCTGTTTGTTTTCATAATCAAATGTTGTCTATGATCATGATGTATTAAAATATTTTTTTTATTCCTGAAAAAAAAAAACCCACTTGTCTACTGAATTTCTTCAAATAAATAAATTACAAAGTTATTTAATTTTCTCTCCAGTCAAAATTGGCTTGCTTTGAATATAATGACAGTATAAAGCTATTTTTTATCACATACATTAAGTATTATTTGTGTCAGGGTATGGATGCGGGGGTCTCTTTTATATATTTATTTTTTTATTACTTTCTTTAACTGCACAACTTATACAAGTTCATAACACCTCCAGTTTTTAACTCGAAATCACTTTATTGAATAATCATAAGAACTAGTTATTCAATAATGAACATTAACCATTAAATCATGTCTCTACGATAAATACCAGTTGTCCGTTCTTTTAATACAATAAATACTTCTTCCTAGCTCCTCCGTTCCTTCCTTCTTCAAACTTAAAACAAAAAAAAAATAACCAAAACAATGTTCTATCTCTTTCCTCGTCAACCGTCTGTGTGTTTTCTTCCTCCCCCCCCCCCCCCCCCCCCGTTCAATAACCCGTTCATTAGGTGCGTCACCGTACTACAGGGAATTCCCTCTAACATCTACATTAATACAATAATTAATTGTCTATCTATATAACTATCTAACAATGTGTCTGTCTAATTATCTATGTCTGTCTATGTCCTTACAATTTGTATATTTATACATTCTTAAATTTTGTGTCACTATTGTTCAGTACTATGTATACTTGGCAATAAAACTATCTGCTTATAGATATTATCCATGCTTATAAAATTATTATTAGATTTTTAGCTAATATAAAGAAAAGTACTACTGGCATAGTAATCATTCTGTTGGTTTTACTATATATAAAAATACTCAAACTATATCTCTACGGAGTATAGAAAATAATGAACTATTTTAATTTTGTTTCAATGGAGAATATTTCATATAAGGTCAATGAGAGCCAGATACCTGTATTTTTATATAGCTGAAACCATATCAAGATTATTGAGAAAAAGTAATGAATTAATAGAGAAAAGTGACTCAATGAGAGCCATACTAAATTCAACAATTATTTTCCATTCCAGAAAATAAATAAAAAAAATTTCAAGGTCATTATTTAGTTTAGGAAAGTTAAGGCAGCTGGACATTATCATCTTGAGAGGCTTCTAAAAAAATTATATTTAATTTGCAAAAAAAAAAAAAGTTTATAAGTTAAACCTATCAAAAAAAAATTCTAAAATGAAAGCTGTTCTTCTTATTGTTTGTTATTAAAGAAAGCTGAGAGATAAATTATTTCATTTTAGCATTGCTTTTGACTGAAAGCTAATCACTTTTTTTTTGTAATAAATCACCATATCCTTGCATTAAGAAAAAACATTAAAAAGCCTGTTGCCTTTATCTTAAATGATAGAAATCTTTTGCAATAAACTAGTGTTCATGTTTTCATTTCTGGTTCTCTATTTATTTTAATATTTCTTTTTAACTACATGTATTTCAAACATTTATAGTAACCTCACAAGCCTTGGGACAATGCAGCACAGAGTATCAGTACATGCTTCTGATGATGTTTTTGACCGTACACGTGCCAAGATGACAATGGCAGAAGAAGAAAATAAAAAAGTTTGGTATGTATCACTTTTACTTTGTTTGTTGTAAGATTTGGCAATGGAAAAAAATATTTTTTTTTACTTAAAACAGTCTTGCATGTAAAGTAAAAAAAACATTCTTTTCATATATAAGTAAATAAAAACTTATTTTATATATATATATTACTTCTATTTCAGAAAAAAATTCTCAAAACATAAACATATTTGTTGTTTAATTAAATAGATTTTTTTATTAGTTTTTTTATTTTTTCAGTACGAAAGAGATAAAGCCAAGTGGTCGTCATATTAGCAAAAAAGTTAAAAAAGTATTACCTCCAGGAAGTCTTAAAATTCCTCCGCCTGTTTCCAAGTCAAGTTCAGTTACCAAATCAGCTTCAAACATCAGTGGAACCAGTCGTCAATCTTTTGGATCATTGTCTTCACTATCTACTTCATCTCCTATGTCATCATCATCAGTGGTCAGTCCTTCTGTGCCTGTTCTTGGACAAAGTAGACATTCTCCTACCCCTAGCTCTAATTTATCTGTCTCTAAAGTTCCTAATGTCAACAGTAATAATCAATCTAGAGTGCTGACCTCATCTACCACAAAACAATCTTCTGGTGCTATTAATATGCCATACAGGTATCTAATTATTTTATAAATAACCAACATGCATTCATTTTTATTATATTTTTAATACTGTGTGACTTCACTTGATTTATTTCTATCGATACATTAAAAAGTATCAATGATAAGCTTATTTACAGTTTGTAGATAAAAAGATAAGCAAGCTGATTTA
>JAGDYQ010000025.1:6999514-7047921 GCA_021962125.1 Bulinus truncatus | reverse complement strand
TGGACTGATAAAAAGTGTTAGCCAAACAATTGTGTTTCGTTGTTTGAGACTCATTTGAAATTAAGTTAAGGGTCGTCCATTATATACGTCAACAAAGTTGGAGGGAGAGGTTTGAAAAAAATGTTTTGACAGTTGTTGACATAGGAGAGGGATGTGTGAAATTTAGTTGACGTCTTGGTTGTAGGTTTGTATATTTTATTTTAGCCACCACACTGCTAGCGTGGTAGGGTATAGTGTGCCTTGACCCCAGCCGAATTGGCTGTGCATGAATGAATTTCTGATATTCTTACATAGCGTTTGGGTGAGCATACCAACTACATCTGCCAGCATGACAGAAAAAGGATTTTAGCACTTTCCATGACTGACCAGATCAGCAGGGTGTGTATACTGCCGTACGGCGGCCAGGCAAGGGTTTTCCTACCACAACTGACAGAGAGGCAGGGTGTAGTGTGCCTGCCACATTTGCAGAAATGGCAGGCTGCGAGGAGTGAACTTTGGGTAGCAGGCAGACTGAGGGTCTTTAGTGCCTTATACATCCTCCACCACCAGAAGTTGGCAATGCCTCATTGACTATGGCACTACTATGAGACACTAATGGCCTTCCCCCAAACAGGTCATGTATATATCTCTCCACCAGGTAAGTAAGACTCTCAATTCTAAACTTAGTTCAGTGTGATAGTTTCACATAAGTTTGTATTTTTATTTTTGCGTCACCACTGCTAACAAGTCAGGGTGTCGTTTGCCTGCATGATGAGTGTGTGTGTGTGCCTGCATGATGTGTAGTGTGTGTGCCTGCATGATGTGTGCCTGCATGATTTAAAGTGTGTGTGCCTGCATGATGTGTAGTGTGTGTGCCTGCATGATGTGTAGTATGTGTGCCTGCATGATGTGTAGTGTGTGTGCCAGCATGATGTGTAGTGTGTGTGCCTGCATTATGTGTAGTATGTGTGCCTGCATGATGTGTTGTGTGTGTGCCTGCATGATGTGTATGTGTGCCTGCATGATGTGTAGTATGTGTGCCTGCATAATGTGTTGTGTGTGTGCCTGCATGATGTGTATGTGTGCCTGCATGATGTGTAGTATGTGTGCCTGCATGATGTGTATGTGTGCCTGCATGATGTGTATGTGTGCCTGCATGATGTGTAGTATGTGTGCCTGCATGATGCACAATGTTGTATTTTTAGGATTGGGGGGGGGGGTAAAAAATTGACAAAATTACACAACTTCGATGGGGGGGGGGGTAAAAAATTGACAAAATTAAACAACCTCGATGGTGGGGGGGGGGGGTAAAAAAATTGACAAAATTACACAACCTCGATGGTGGGGGGGGGGGGGGGTAAAAAATTGACAAAATTACACAACTTCGATGGGGGGGGTAAAAAATTGACAAAATTACACAACCTCGATGGGGGGGGGGTAAAAATTGACAAACTTACACAACCTCGATGGTGGTGGTGGGAGGGGGTAAAAATTGACAAAATTACACAACCTCGATGGTGGTGCTGGGGGGGGGTAAAAATTGACAAAATTACACAACCTCGATGGTGGTGGTGGGGGGGGGGGTAAAAATTGACAAAATTACACAACCTCGATGGGGGGAGGTAAAAAATTGACAAAATTACACAACCTCGATGGGGGGGTAAAAAATTGACAAAATTACACAACCTCGATGGTGGTGGTGGTGGGGGGGGGGTAAAAAATTGACAAAATTACACAACCTCGATGTTGGTGGTGGGGGGGGTAAAAAATTGATAAATTACACAACCTCGATGGTGGTGGTGGGGGGGTAAAAAATTGACAAAATTACACAACCTCGATGGGGGGGGGGGGTAAAAAATTAACTAAATTACACAACCTCGATGGTGGTGGTGGGAGGGGGTAAAAATTGACAAAATTACACAACCTCGATGGTGGTGCTGGGGGGGGGTAAAAATTGACAAAATTACACAACCTCGATGGTGGTGGTGGGGGGGGGTAAAAATTGACAAAATTACACAACCTCGATGGGGGGAGGTAAAAAATTGACAAAATTACACAACCTCGATGGGGGGGGGTAAAAAATTGACAAAATTACACAACCTCGATGGTGGTGGTGGTGGGGGGGTAAAAAATTGACAAAATTACACAACCTCGATGTTGGTGGTGGGGGGTAAAAAATTGATAAATTACACAACCTCGATGGTGGTGGTGGGGGGGGGGGTAAAAAATTGACAAAATTACACAACCTCGATGGGGGGGGGGGTAAAAAATTAACTAAATTACACAACCTCGATGGTGGTGGGGGGGGTAAAAATTGACAAAATTACACAACCTCGATGGGGGGGGTAAAAAGTTGATAAATTACACAACCTCGATGGTGGTGGTGGGGGGTAAAAAATTGACAAAATTACACAACCTCGATGGGGGGGGGGGGGTAAAAAACTAACAAAATTACACAACCTCGATGGTGGTGGGGGGGGGAAGGGTAAAAATTGACAAAATTACACAACCTCGATGGTGGTGGTGGGGGGGGTAAAAATTGACAAAATTACACAACCTCGATGGTGGTGGTGGGGGGGTAAAAAATTGATAAATTACACAACCTCGATGGTGGTGGTGGGGGGGGGTAAAAAATTGATAAATTACACAACCTCGATGGTGGTGGTGGGGGGGGGGTAAAAAATTGACAAAATTACACAACCTCGATGGGGGGGGGTAAAAATTGACAAAATTACACAACCTCGATGGGGGGGGGTAAAAATTGACAAAAATACACAACCTCGATGGGGGGGGGGTAAAAATTGACAAAATTACACAACCTCGATGTTGGTGGTGGGGGGGGGGGGGGGGGGGTAAAAAATTGACAAAATTACACAACCTCAATGGTGGTGGTGGTGGGGGGGGTAAAAATTGACAAAATTACACAACCTCGATGGTGGTGGTGGGGGGATAAAAAATTGACAAAATTACACAACCTCGAGGGGGGGGGTAAAAATTGACAAAATTACACAACCTCGGAGGGGGGGGTAAAAAATAAACAAAATTACACAACCTCGATGGTGGTGGTGGGGGGGAGGTAAAATTGACAAAATTACACAACCTCGATGGTGGTGGAGGGGGGGGTAAAAATTGACAAAATTACACAACCTCGATGGTGGTGGTGGGGGGGGAATTGACAAAATTACACAACCTCGATGGTGGTGGTGGGGGGTAAAAATTGACAAAATTACACAACCTCGATGGTGGTGGGGGGGTAAAAAATTGACAAAATTACACAACCTCGATGGGGGGGGGGTTAAAAAATTGACAAAATTACACAACCTCGATGGGGGGGGTAAAAAATTAACAAAATTACACAACCTCGATGGTGGTGGTGGGGGGTAAAAAATTGACAAAATTACACAACCTCGATGTTGGTGGTGGGGGGGGGGTAAAAATTGACAAAATTACACAACCTCGATGTTGGTGGTGGGGGGGGGGGGTAAAAAATTGACAAAATTACACAACCTCGATGGGGGGAGGTAAAAAATTAACAAAATTACACAACCTCGATGGTGGTGGTGGGGGGGGGTAAAAAATTGACAAAATTACACAACCTCGATGGGGGGGGGTAAAAATTGACAAAATTACACAACCTCGATGGGGGGTAAAAATTGACAAAATTACACAACCTCGATGTTGGTGGTGGGGGGGGGGGGGTAAAAAATTGATAAATTACACAACCTCGATGGTGGTGGTGGGGGGGGGGGTAAAAAATTGACAAAATTACACAACCGCGATGGGGGGGGGGTAAAAAATTAACAAAATTACACAACCTCGATGGTGGTGGTGGGGGGGGTAAAAATTGACAAAATTACACAACCTTGATGGTGGTGGTGGGAGGGGGGTAAAAATTGACAAAATTACACAACCTCGATGGTGGTGGTGGGGGGGTAAAAAATTGACAAAATGACACAACCTCGATGGGGGGGTGTAAAAATTGACAAAATTACACAACCTCGATGGGGGGGGGGGTAAAAATTGACAAAATTACACAACCTCGATGGGGGGGGGTAAAAATTGACAAACTTACACAACCTCGATGGGGGGGGGGGGTAAAAATTGACAAAATTACACAACCTCGATGGTGGTGGTGGGGGTAAAAAATTGACAAAAATTACACAACCTCGATGGTGATGGTGGGGGGGTAAAAAATTGACAAAATTACACAACCTCGATGGGGGGGGGTAAAAATTGACAAAATTACACAACCTCGATGGGAGGGGGTAAAAATTGACAAAATTACACAACCTCGATGGGGGGAGGTTAAAATTGACAAAATTACACAACCTCGATGTTGGTGGTGGGGGGGGGGTAAAAATTGACAAAATTACACAACCTCGATGGGGGGGGGGTAAAAAATTAACAAAATTACACAACCTCGATGGTGGTGGTGGGGGGGTAAAAATTGACAAAATTACACAACCACGATGTTGGTGGTGGGGGGGGGGTAAAAAAATTGTCAAAATTACACAACCTCGATGGTGGTGGTGGGGGGGGGGGTAAAAAATTGACAAAATTACACAACCTCAATGGGGGGGTAAAAATTGACAAAATTACACAACCTCGATGTTGGTGGTGGGGGGGGTAAAAATTGTCAAAATTACACAACCTCGATGGTGGTGGTGGGGGGTAAAAAATTGATAAATTACACAACCTCGATGGTGGTGGTGGGAGGGGGTAAAAAATTGACAAAATTACACAACCTCGATGGGGGGGGTAAAAAATTAACAAAATTACACAACCTCGATGGTAGTGGTGGGGGGGGTAAAAATTGACAAAATTACACAACCTCGATGGTGGTGGTGGGGGGGGGGGGGTAAAAATTGACAAAATTACACAACCTCGATGGGGGGGGGGTAAAAATTGACAAAATTACACAACCTCGATGGGGGGGGGGGGATAAAAATTGACAAAATTACACAACCTCGATGTTGGTGGTGGGGGGGGGGTAAAAAATTGACAAAATTACACAACCTCGATGGTGGTGGTGGGGGGGGTAAAAATTGACAAAATTACACAACCTCGATGGTGGTGGTGGGGGGGGGGGGTAAAAATTGACAAAATTACACAACCTCGATGGTGGTGGTGGGGGGGGGGTAAAAATTGACAAAATTACACAACCTCGAGGGGGGGGAAAAATAAACAAAATTACACAACCTCGATGGTGGTGGTGGGGGGAGGTAAAAATTGACAAAATTACACAACCTCGATGGTGGTGGTGGGGGGAGGTAAAAATTGACAAAATTACACAACCTCGATGGTGGTGGTGGGGGGGGTAAAAAATTGACAAAATTACACAACCTCGATGGTGGTGGTGGGGGGGGGGTATAAAATTGACAAAATTACACAACCTCGATGTTGGTGGTGGGGGGGTAAAAATTGACAAAATTACACAACCGCGATGGTGGTGGGGGGGGGGGTAAAAAATTGACAAAATTACACAACCTCGATGGGGGGGGTTAAAAAATTGACAAAATTACACAACCTCGATGGGGGGGGGGTAAAAATTGACAAAATTACACAACCTCGATGGGGGGGGGGTAAAAATGTGACAAAATTACACAACCTCGATGGGGGGGTAAAAATTGACAAAATTACACAACCTCGATGGTGGTGGTGGGGGGGGGGGTTAAAAATTGACAAAATTACACAACCTCGATGGGGGGGTAAAAATTGACAAAATTACACAACCTCGATGGGGGGGTAAAAATTGACAAAATTACACAACCTCGATGGTGGTGGTGGGGGGGGAGTAAAAAAATTGACAAAATTACACAACCTCGATGTTGGTGGGGGGGGGGTAAAAAATTGTCAAAATTACACAACCTCGATGGTGGTGGTGGGGGGGTAAAAAATTGACAAAATTACACAACCTCAATGGGGGGTAAAAATTGACAAAATTACACAACCTCGATGGTGGTGGTGGTGGGGGGGGGTAAAAAATTGACAAAATTACACAACCTCAATGGGGGGGGGGGTAAAAATTGACAAAATTACACAACCTCGATGTTGGTGGTGGGGGGGGGTAAAAATTGTCAAAATTACACAACCTCGATGGTGGTGGTGGGGGGGGGTAAAAAATTGACAAAATTACACAACCTCGATGGTGGTGGTGGGAGGGGGGGTAAAAAATTGACAAAATTACACAACCTCGATGGGGGGGGGTAAAAAATTAACAAAATTACACAACCTCGATGGTAGTGGTGGGGGGGGGTAAAAATTGACAAAATTACACAACCTCGATGGGGGGGGGGTAAAAAATTGACAAAATTACACAACCTCGATGGTAGTGGTGGGGGGGGGTAAAAATTGACAAAATTACACAACCTCGATGGGGGGGTAAAAAATTGACAAAATTACACAACCTCGATGGGGGGGTAAAAATTGACAAAATTACACAACCTCGATGTTGGTGGTGGGGGGGGGTAAAAAATTGACAAAATTACACAACCTCGATGGTGGTGGTGGGGGGGGGGGAGTAAAAATTGACAAAATTACACAACCTCGATGGTGGTGGTGGTGGGGGGTAAAAATTGACAAAATTACACAACCTCGATGGGGGGGGGGGTAAAAATTGACAAAATTACACAACCTCGAGGGGGGGTAAAAATAAACAAAATTACACAACCTCGATGGTGGTGGTGGGGGGGGGGGTAAAAATTGACAAAATTACACAACCTCGATGGTGGTGGTGGGGGGGAGGTAAAAATTGACAAAATTACACAACCTCGATGGTGGTGGTGGGGGGGTAAAAAATTGACAAAATTACACAACCTCGATGGTGGTGGTGGGGGGGGGGGTATAAAATTGACAAAATTACACAACCTCGATGTTGAGTGTTGGGGGGGGGTAAAAAATTGGTGGGGCACACAGCCTCGATGGTGGTGTGTAAAAAATTGACAAAATTTCACAACCTCGATGGTGGTGGGGGGGTAAAAAATTGACAAAATTACACAACCTCGATGGGGGGGGGGTAAAAATTGACAAAATTACACAACCTCGATGGGGGGGGTAAAAATTGACAAAATTACACAACCTCGATGGGGGGGGGGGGTAAAAAATTGACAAAATTACACAACCTCGATGGTGGTGGTGGGGGGGTAAAAAATTGACAAAATTACACAACCTCGATGGGGGTAAAAAATTGATAAATTACACAACCTCGATGGTGGTGGTGGGGGGTAAAAAATTGACAAAATTACACAACCTCGATGGGGGGGGTAAAAAATTAACAAAATTACACAACCTCGATGGTGATGGTGGGGGGGGGTAAAAAATTGACAAAATTACACAACCTCGATGGGGGGGGGGTAAAAATTGATAAATTACACAACCTCGATGGTGGTGGTGGGGGGTAAAAATTGACAAAATTACACAACCTCGATGGGGGTAAAAAATTAACAAAATTACACAACCTCGATGGTGGTGGTGGGGGGGGGATAAAAATTGACAAAATTACACAACCTCGATGGTGGTGGTGGGGGGGGGGTAAAAAATTGACAAAATTACACAACCTCGATGGGGGGGGTAAAAATTGACAAAATTACACAACTTCGATGGGGGGGGTAAAAATTGACAAAAATTACACAACCTCGATGGGGGTAAAAATTGACAAAATTACACAACCTCGATGGGGTGGGGGTTAAAAATTGACAAAATTACACAACCTCGATGTTGGTGGTGGGGGGGGGGGTAAAAAATTGACAAAATTACACAACCTCGATGGTGGTGGTGGGGGGGGAGTAAAAAATTGACAAAATTACACAACCTCGATGGTGGTGGGGGGGTAAAAAATTGACAAAATTACACAACCTCGATGGGGGGGGTAAAAATTGACAAAATTACACAACCTCGAGGGGGGAGTAAAAAATAAACAAAATTACACAACCTCGATGGTGGTGGTGGGGGGGGGTAAAAATTGACAAAATTACACAACCTCGATGGTGGTGGTGGGGGGGGGGGGGTAAAAAATTGACAAAATTACACAACCTCGATGGGGGGGGGTTAAAAAATTTACAAAATTACACAACCTCGATGGGGGGGGGGTAAAAAATTAACAAAATTACACAACCTCGATGGTGGTGGTGGGGGGGTAAAAATTGACAAAATTACACAACCTCGATGTTGGTGGTGGGGGGGTAAAAATTGACAAAATTACACAACCTCGATGTTGGTGGTGGGGGGGGGGTAAAAAATTGACAAAATTACACAACCTCGATGGTGGTGGTGGGGGGGTAAAAATTGACAAAATTACAGAACCTCGATGGGGGGGGGGGGTAAAAAAATTAACAAAATTACACAACCTCGATGGTGGTGGTGGGGGGGGGGGGGGGTAAAAATTGACAAAATTACACAACCTCGATGTTGGTGGTGGGGGGGGGGGGGTAAAAAATTGTCAAAATTACACAACCTCGATGGTGGTGATGGGGGGGGGGGGGGGGGTAAAAAATTGACAAAATTACACAACCTCAATGGGGGGGGTAAAAATTGACAAAATTACACAACCTCGATGGGGGGGGGTAAAAAATTGACAAAATTACACAACCTCGATGTTGGTGGTGGGGGGGTAAAAATTGTCAAAATTACACAACCTCGATGGTGGTGGTGGGGGGGGGGGTAAAAAATTGATAAATTACACAACCTCGATGGTGGTGGTGGGGGGGTAAAAAATTGACAAAATTACACAACCGCCTCGATGGGGGGAGGTAAAAAATTAACAAAATTACACAACCTCGATGGTAGTGGTGGGGGGGGGGTAAAAATTGACAAAATTACACAACCTCGATGGGGGGGGGTAAAAAATTGACAAAATTACACAACCTCGATGGTGGTGGTGGGGGGGTAAAAATTGACAAAATTACACAACCTCGATGGGGGGGGGGGGGGTAAAATTGACAAAATTACACAACCTCGATGGGGGGGGTAAAAATTGACAAAATTACACAACCTCGATGTTGGTGGTGGGGGGGTAAAAAATTGACAAAATTACACAACCTCGATGGTGGTGGTGGGGGGTAAAAATTGACAAAATTACACAACCTCGATGGTGGTGGTGGGGGGGGGTAAAAATTGACAAAATTACACAACCTCGATGGGGGGGGGTAAAAATTGACAAAATTACACAACCTCGAGGGGGGGGGGTAAAAAATAAACAAAATTACACAACCTCGATGGTGGTGGTGGGGGGGGGGGGTAAAAATTGACAAAATTACACAACCTCGATGGTGGTGGTGGGGGGAGGTAAAAATTGACAAAATTACACAACCTCGATGGTGGTGGTGGGGGTAAAAATTGACAAAATTACACAACCTCGATGGTGGTGGTGGGGGGGTATAAAATTGACAAAATTACACAACCTCGATGGTGGTGGTGGGGGGGGGGTAAAAAATTGACAAAATTACACAACCTCGATGGTGGTGGGGGGGGGTAAAAATTGACAAAATTACACAACCTCGATGGTGGTAGGGGGGTAAAAAATTGACAAAATTACACAACCTCGATGGGGGGGGGTTAAAAAATTGACAAAATTACACAACCTCGATGGTGGTGGTGGTGGGGGGGGGTAAAAATTGACAAAATTACACAACCTCGATGGGGGGGGAAAAAAATTAACAAAATTACACAACCTCGATGGTGGTGGTGGGGGGGGTAAAAATTGACAAAATTACACAATCTCGATGTTGGTGATGGGGGGGGTAAAAAATTGACAAAATTACACAACCTCGATGGTGGTGGTGGGGGGGGTAAAAATTGACAAAATTACACAACCTCGATGGTGGTGGTGGTGGGGGGATAAAAATTGACAAAATTACACAACCTCGATGGTGGTGGTGGGGGTAAAAAATTGACAAAATTACACAACCTCGATGGGGGGTAAAAATTGACAAAATTACACAACCTCGATGGGGGGGGAGTAAAAATTGACAAAATTACACAACCTCGATGGGGGGGGGGTAAAAATTGACAAAATTACACAACCTCGATGGGGGGGGGGGTTAAAAATTGACAAAATTACACAACCTCGATGTTGGTGGTGGGGGGGGGGAGTAAAAAATTGACAAAATTACACAACCTCGATGGTGGTGGTGGGGGGGGGGTAAAAATTGACAAAATTACACAACCTCGATGGTGGTGGGGGGGGTAAAAAATTGACAAAATTACACAACCTCGATGGGGGGGGGGGGTAAAAATTGACAAAATTACACAACCTCGAGGGGGGGGAGTAAAAAAATAAACAAAATTACACAACCTCGATGGTGGTGGTGGGGGGGGGGGTAAAAATTGACAAAAATTACACAACCTCGATGGTGGTGGTGGGGGGGGGGGGTAAAAAATTGACAAAATTACACAACCTCGATGGGGGGGGGGGTTAAAAAATTGACAAAATTACACAACCTCGATGGGGGGGGGGTAAAAAATTAACAAAATTACACAACCTCGATGGTGGTGGTGGGGGGGGGGTAAAAATTGACAAAATTACACAACCTCGATGTTGGTGGTGGGGGGGTAAAAATTGACAAAATTACACAACCTCGATGTTGGTGGTGGGGGGGGGTAAAAAATTGACAAAATTACACAACCTCGATGGTGGTGGTGGGGGTAAAAATTGACAAAATTACACAACCTCGATGGGGGGGTAAAAAATTGACAAAATTACACAACCTCGATGTTGGTGGGGGGTAAAAATTGTCAAAATTACACAACCTCGATGGTGGTGGTGGGGGGGGGGTAAAAAATTGATAAATTACACAACCTCGATGGTGGTGGTGGGGGGTAAAAAATTGACAAAATTACACAACCTCGATGGGGAGGTAAAAAATTAACAAAATTACACAACCTCGATGGTAGTGGTGGGGGGGGGGGTAAAAATTGACAAAATTACACAACCTCGATGGGAGGGGGGGTAAAAAATTGACAAAATTACACAACCTCGATGGTGGTGGTGGGGGGGTAAAAATTGACAAAATTACACAACCTCGATGGGGGGGGGGGGTAAAAATTGACAAAATTACACAACCTCGATGGGGGGGGGTAAAAATTGACAAAATTACACAACCTCGATGTTGGTGGTGGGGGGGGTAAAAAATTGACAAAATTACACAACCTCGATGGTGGTGGTGGGGGGGGTAAAAATTGACAAAATTACACAACCTCGATGGTGGTGGTGGGGGGGTAAAAATTGACAAAATTACACAACCTCGATGGGGGGGGGTAAAAATTGACAAAATTACACAACCTCGAGGGGGGGGTAAAAAATAAACAAAATTACACAACCTCGATGGTGGTGGTGGGGGGGGGTAAAAATTGACAAAATTACACAACCTCGATGGTGGTGGTGGGGGAGGTAAAAATTGACAAAATTACACAACCTCGATGGTGGTGGTGGGGGGTAAAAAATTGACAAAATTACACAACCTCGATGGTGGTGGTGGGGGGGGGGGGTATAAAATTGACAAAATTACACAACCTCGATGTTGGTGGTGGGGGGGGGTAAAAAATTGACAAAATTACACAACCTCGATGGTGGTGGTGGGGGGGGTAAAAAATTGACAAAATTACACAACCTCGATGGTGGTGGTGGGGGGGGGGTAAAAATTGACAAAATTACACAACCTCGATGGGGGGGGGGGGTAAAAAATTAACAAAATTACACAACCTCGATGGTGGTGGTGGGGGGGTAAAAATTGACAAAATTACACAATCTCGATGTTGGTGATGGGGGGGGGTAAAAAATTGTCAAAATTACACAACCTCGATGGTGGTGGTGGGGGGTAAAAAATTGACAAAATTACACAACCTCGATGGTGGTGGTGGGGGGGGTAAAAATTGACAAAATTACACAACCTCGATGGTGGTGGTGGGGGGGGGGGTAAAAATTGACAAAATTACACAACCTCGATGGTGGTGGTGGGGGGGGGGGTAAAAAATTGACAAAATTACACAACCTCGATGGTGGTGGGGGGGTAAAAATTGACAAAATTACACAACCTCGATGGTGGTGGGGGGGGGGGTAAAAATTGACAAAATTACACAACCTCGATGGTGGTGGTGGGGGGGGGGGGTAAAAATTGACAAAATTACATAACCTCGATGGGGGGGTAAAAATTGACAAAATTACACAACCTCGATGGGGGGGGGGGGTAAAAATTGACAAAATTACACAACCTCGATGGGGGGTAAAAATTGACAAAATTACACAACCTCGATGGGGGGGGGGGTAAAAATTGACAAAATTACACAACCTCGATGGTGGTGGTGGTGGGGGTAAAAATTGACAAAATTACACAGCTTCGATGGTGGTGGTGGGGGGTAAAAATTGACAAAATTACACAACCTCGATGGTGGTGGTGGGGGGGTAAAAAATTGACAAAATTACACAACCTCGATGGTGGTGGTGGTGGGGGGGTAAAAATTGACAAAATTACATAACCTCGATGGGGGGGGGGTAAAAATTGACAAAATTACACAACCTCGATGGGGGGGGGTAAAAATTGACAAAATTACACAACCTCGATGGGGGGGGGGTAAAAAAATTGACAAAATTACACAACCTCGATGGGGGGGTAAAACATTGACAAAATTACACAACCTAGGGGGGGGCGATGGGGGGAGGTAAAAATTGACAAAATTACACAACCTCGATGGTGGTGGTGGTGGGGGGGGTAAAAATTGACAAAATTACACAACCTCGATGGTGGTGGTGGGGGGGTAAAAATTTACAAAATTACACAACCTCGATGGTGGTGGAGGGGGGGAGTAAAAAATTGACAAAATTACACAACCTCGATGGGGGGGGGGGGTAAAAAAATTGACAAAATTACACAACCTCGATGGTGGTGGTGGGGGGAGGGGGAAAATTGACAAAATTACACAACCTCGATGTTGGTGGTGGGGGGGGGTAAAAATTGACAAAATTACACAACCTCGATGGTGGTGGTGGGGGGGGTAAAAATTGGACAAAATTACACAACCTCGATGGTGGTGGGGGGGGGTAAAAAATTGACAAAATTACACAACCTCGATGGGGGGGGGTAAAAATTGACAAAATTACACAACCTCGAGGGGGGGGGGGTAAAAAATAAACAAAATTACACAACCTCGATGGTGGTGGTGGGGGGGGGGTAAAAATTGACAAAATTACACAACCTCGATGGTGGTGGTGGGGGGGTAAAAAATTGACAAAATTACACAACCTCGATGGGGGGGGGGGTTAAAAAATTGACAAAATTACACAACCTCGATGGGGGGGGGGGGTAAAAAATTAACAAAATTACACAACCTCGATGGTGGTGGTGGGGGGGGGGGTAAAAAATTGACAAAATTACACAACCTCGATGTTGGTGGTGGGGGGGTAAAAATTGACAAAATTACACAACCTCGATGTTGGTGGTGGGGGGGGGTAAAAAATTGACAAAATTACACAACCTCGATGGTGGTGGTGGGGGGGTAAAAATTGACAAAATTACACAACCTCGATGGGGGGGTAAAAAATTGACAAAATTACACAACCTCGATGTTGGTGGGGGGGGGTAAAAATTGTCAAAATTACACAACCTCGATGGTGGTGGTGGGGGGGGTAAAAAAATTGATAAATTACACAACCTCGATGGTGGTGGTGGGGGGGGGTAAAAAATTGACAAAATTACACAACCTCGATGGGGGAGGTAAAAAATTAACAAAATTACACAACCTCGATGGTAGTGGTGGGGGGGGGGTAAAAATTGACAAAATTACACAACCTCGATGGGAGGGGGAGTAAAAAATTGACAAAATTACACAACCTCGATGGTGGTGGTGGGGGGGGAGTAAAAATTGACAAAATTACACAACCTCGATGGGGGGAGTAAAAATTGACAAAATTACACAACCTCGATGGGGGTAAAAATTGACAAAATTACACAACCTCGATGTTGGTGGTGGGGGGGGGTAAAAAATTGACAAAATTACACAACCTCGATGGTGGTGGTGGGGGGTAAAAATTGACAAAATTACACAACCTCGATGGTGGTGGTGGGGGGTAAAAATTGACAAAATTACACAACCTCGATGGGGGGGGTAAAAATTGACAAAATTACACAACCTCGAGGGGGGGTAAAAATAAACAAAATTACACAACCTCGATGGTGGTGGTGGGGGGGGGTAAAAATTGACAAAATTACACAACCTCGATGGTGGTGGTGGGGGGAGGTAAAAATTGACAAAATTACACAACCTCGATGGTGGTGGTGGGGGGTAAAAAATTGACAAAATTACACAACCTCGATGGTGGTGGTGGGGGGGGGGTATAAAATTGACAAAATTACACAACCTCGATGTTGGTGGTGGGGGGGGGGGGGTAAAAAAATTGACAAAATTACACAACCTCGATGGTGGTGGTGGGGGGGGTAAAAAATTGACAAAATTACACAACCTCGATGGTGGTGGTGGGGGGGGGGGGGGGTAAAAATTGACAAAATTACACAACCTCGATGGGGGGGGAGTAAAAAATTAACAAAATTACACAACCTCGATGGTGGTGGTGGGGGGGGTAAAATTGACAAAATTACACAATCTCGATGTTGGTGATGGGGGGGGGGAGTAAAAAATTGTCAAAATTACACAACCTCGATGGTGGTGGTGGGGGGTAAAAATTGACAAAATTACACAACCTCGATGGTGGTGGTGGGGGGGTAAAAAATTGACAAAATTACACAACCTCGATGGTGGTGGTGGGGGGGGTAAAAATTGACAAAATTACACAACCTCGATGGTGGTGGTGGGGGGGGGGGGTAAAAAATTGACAAAATTACACAACCTCGATGGTGGTGGGGGGGTAAAAATTGACAAAATTACACAACCTCGATGGTGGTGGGGGGGTAAAAATTGACAAAATTACACAACCTCGATGGTGGTGGTGGGGGGGTAAAAATTGACAAAATTACATAACCTCGATGGGGGGGGTAAAAATTGACAAAATTACACAACCTCGATGGGGGGGGGGTAAAAATTGACAAAATTACACAACCTCGATGGGGGGGTAAAAATTGACAAAATTACACAACCTCGATGGGGGGGGGTAAAAATTGACAAAATTACACAACCTCGATGGTGGTGGTGGTGGGGGGAGTAAAAATTGACAAAATTACACAGCTTCGATGGTGGTGGTGGGGGGTAAAAATTGACAAAATTACACAACCTCGATGGTGGTGGTGGGGGGGGTAAAAAATTGACAAAATTACACAACCTCGATGGTGGTGGTGGGGGGGGGGTAAAAATTGACAAAATTACATAACCTCGATGGGGGGGGGGTAAAAATTGACAAAATTACACAACCTCGATGGGGGGGGGTAAAAATTGACAAAATTACACAACCACGATGGGGGGGGGGGTAAAAATTGACAAAATTACACAACCTCGATGGGGGGGGGAAAAAATTGACAAAATTACACAACCTCGATGGGGGGGGGTAAAAATTGACAAAATTACACAACCTCGATGGTGGTGGTGGGGGGGGGGTAAAAATTGACAAAATTACACAACCTCGATGGTGGTGGTGGGGGGGGGGTAAAAATTTACAAAATTACACAACCTCGATGGTGGTGGAGGGGGGGGGTAAAAAATTGACAAAATTACACAACCTCGATGGGGGGGGTAAAAAATTGACAAAATTACACAACCTCGATGGTGGTGGTGGGGGGAGGGAAAATTGACAAAATTACACAACCTCGATGGTGGTGGTGGGGGGGTAAAAAATTGACAAAATTACACAACCTCGATGGGGGGGGGGTAAAAAATTGACAAAATTACACAACCTCGATGGTGGTGGGGGGGGTAAAAATTGACAAAATTACACAACCTCGATGGTGGTGGTGGGGGAGGGGGGTAAAAAATTGACAAAATTACACAACCTCGATGGTGGTGGGGGGGTGTCACCGAAAGTTTTACACTTGTTGACAAGTGAGAAGTGAGAAGGGGTTTAAAATGTGTTGACGTAATTAATAGACGATTCCTCACATTAGCTTATTCCCATTCTACGCTTAAATTGTGCCATTTCAAAAAATGTACTGTTAAAAGTGTAAATTACTCTCTACCTCGGGGTCTGAATGGCAGCCCTCTGAGTGTAAATGACTATATAAGTATGTATGATGCATGAATTTGTGTGTGTGTGTGTGTGCCTGTGACATTATTTTACTACATATCCATTTTAAGCAGTCACATGTGATTACTAAGAATACTTTTCGAATTAAACAAAAAATAGAATCTTTGGATCTAAGACTATTTAGTCATACGTGCGGCTATCACATTATATGTTTAAAACGACTTTCTTTAAAGAAAAAAAATAGCGAGATATATCGGTGACCAATCCTTTTTAAGTCACGACTACAGTAGGCGTAAAACTTGGAAGTTTGAACATCCTTCCGAAAATAATACTTGTGTTGACGTCGAAAGAAACCGAGCGAAATACATTTAACTTAAGGGACATTATATCAAGAAGAGGGGAAACAAAAAAAGTGCTTTCAATAGACATTTAGAAATGGCACGGCAGATAAGGATGTATGAGTTTCAATCTGTTTTTTTTTTTTAAAAGTTAAAAACAAGTTACCAATAGTAAGAGAAAAGCATGGTATATTATTTTAATTAAGGAAACAAACAAACTAATGATCGCTTCATACAAGCCCCCCCCCTCCCTACCCCACCCCACCCCACCCCACCCCACCCCACACAACATAATTTAACGCTGAAGTACCGATAAACAAAATGACATGTCAACATATTTTTCTCATAAAGAATAAATTAAAGCAAAGCAGAAACGATATTAGTTAGAAGTTGACCTACTTTAGAGGAAACAACAACACTTTTAAAAAACAAAAAAACTTACGTGCATTGGCCTATCGCCCAGCAGTGTATTAGCAGACGATTTTCTTTTTGCTTTAATCAGTACTACTATGAATAGGAAGTGTCAGGTAACTCATATAATGTCCCACTTTTACCGTTGTTTTAAACAATTAAAAAGTCCAGAAAGAAATGAAAGTTTCTCCACAACTAATACATATCACAGAGTTAATGTGTTTATGTGTTGTTTCGCTATTACTTTTTAGTTCTAGATGCAGCCAGTGAAAGCAAGGCTAAACACCGACGCACACATTACGTCGGGTATTCCCGGTTATTATTTTAATTTTTTCACTCTACTCTATTTACAGAATGATACATATGTGACACGGCACACGAACAAACAAACGCGCTATTCAACTATTGGATCGAAAAAGGTCATTCTAATTTTTTTTATTCTAAAGTAATTAGCAGTAAGCCCACATTCATTATCGTAGACTTTTTCATTTTGTACTTATATAATGCAAATAGATAGTACTATGAAAAAAAAAACTATTTATAAATTAAAAATAGGCCTACATGTCGGCTACATGATTTTGTTTATGGCATTTCTAATTACAGTGTCTTATTATTTATTCTTTTCCTCTGTTTGTATAAATAAAATATTTTTTATACGTTGTTTACTCATTTGCTGAAGTATGATAACAAATACATGATTGTACGTATTAGCCAGTGATAACAGATACACTAATCAACACAGCTGATTCACGAGTTCCAGGTTGATACAAACATTAAACTGACCTCGTTATTGTAACACACATTTTTATTTCCTTTTTGTGCAATTATTTATTGTATCATTTATATATAAGATATATAAATGAAACAGTAAATATAAGATATATAAATACATATTGCAAAAAAAAAATTACCTAAATTTATAAATAAAAGTTTTTCCCGAATTAAAAAGTACAACGATTCCCATACCATAAAAGCTTATGAAGTGATAATCTATGAATAGAATAGACAGGTTAGCGTCGGATATTTTTTTTTTTTTTTGGAAAAATGCCACGAGACAGAAGTTAACCTGTGAAAACTAATAGTTTATTTTTTAAAAAAATCAGCACTATTGAGATTGTCTAGAACACTCCAGAATATGTGGTTCATCGCTGACATTAGGTTTATTTTAACTGTCAGGACTTTTACACGGGAAAAATATACAGGAAACCCCAGACAAGTGGAACCAGTTCAGAGAAATGAGCTGACAAAAATATATTATTGAAATATCAAGATCAAAGTTCTATCAATAAGCAGTCTAACTTATTCTTTGGTCTAACCGCTATCTTAGCTACAATTATACACCGTAATTAAACAATTTATTGTGTTCCTTTAAAGATTAAACAAGCAAATAAATATATTTACGGGCAAAATGAATCAATTTATAGCTTTAGATGGACTTATAAAATCCCCAGATCAATGTGTCGACTTTTCTGGACCTGTTCTTAAGTTTTCGGAGGCCCAAGGCAAAGGTACATTTGGGGGTCCAATGCAAAGGTACATTTGGGGGTCCAAGGCAACAGTTCATTTGTGGGTGCCAGGCAAAGGTACATTTGGGGGTTCAAGGCAAAGGCATTTGAGGGTCCAAGGCAAAGGTACATTTGGGGGTCCAATGCAAAGGTACATTTGTGGGTGCCAGGCAAAGGTACATTTGGGGGGTCCAAGGCAAAGGTACATTTGTGGGTGCCAGGCAAAGGTAGCATTTGGGGGTTCAAGGCAAAGGTACATTTGTGGGTGCCAGGCAAAGGTACATTTGGGGGTCCAATGCAAAGGTACATTTGTAGGGGGAGGCAAAGGAAAATTGGGGGGGGGGAGGCAAAGGAAAATTGGGGGGGGGAAGGAAAAGAAAGATAAGTGGGTGGGAGGCAAAGATAGATTTGGGGGGGGGGGCAAAGGAAGATGCGAGGGAGGAAGGAAAAGGAAGAACGGGGGGGGGACCGAAAAGGGATACATGGGGGGGAACGAGAAGGAAGAATTGGTGGTGGACGGAAAAGGAAGAATAGTGGGGGGTGGGAAAAAAAAGTATAGGGGGGGGAAGGAAAAGAAAAATGCGGGGGGGGAAGGAAAGGAAAGATACGTGGGTGGGTGCAAAGGAAGATTCGAGGGAGGATGGAAAAGGAAGATGCGGGGGGGGGCCCAAAGCCAAAGGTGGGGGTGGAGGGAGAAGGTGGTATAGGGGGGGGAAGGAAAAGGAAGTTTTGGGGGGGTAAAAAAAAGGGGTATATGGGGGGGCCCAGGGAAAGGGAAATTTGGGGGCCCGAACAAAAACCCTATAAAGGCCACAGCTCTCAAATACTAATCATATTTGAAAATTGGAACCTCTGTGACCATTGCTGGGGTACTTGTACTCAAGTATTTTTCGAGTACATTTTTGGAGTGCTTGTAATACTTGTACTTTGGATACTTGTATTTGCACTTTGGGTGCTTAGTACTTAAACGTACTCTTGAAATTAAAAAAGGATGTATTTGTACTCGTACTTGTACCTTGGGTACTTGTACTTGCACCTTGGGTACTTGAACTTGCACCTTGGGTACTTGTACTTATACCTTGGGTACTTGTACTTGCACATTGGGTACTTGTACTTGAATGGTCAGTACTCGGGCAGGGCCACCGTGAGAAGGAGGCAACCCAAATACAAGTTTAATGGCATCAAGCCTTTGGGAAGCGTAGTCGCCTTTTAAAATTTATTTTTATCTATTTATTTGGCTGTAAAACTGAGGTGCATTGGGGCAGTATGACGGCAGTGTCAAAGTTTGTCATAGAATTCATGACTGCAGCTTTGACTCGGAACATCTTCTCCTCTGACACCCTAATGTTAACCTCGGAAACCTCTGACACCCAAATGTTAACCGTGGGGGCCTCTGACACCCAAATGTTAACCCCAGGGACCTCTGACACCCAAATTTTAACCGCGGGGGCCTCTGACACCCAACTATTAACCTCGGAGGCCTCTGACACCCAACTATTTACCTTGGGGGCCTCTGACACCCAACTATTTACCTTGGTGGCCTCTGATACCCAACTATTTACCTTGGTGGCCTCTGACATGTGTGGCAGACAAAATTAATAGCCCAGATGTAACGTTCAGGTGAGATATAGTTTTGTTTTTATTTCTAATAACCACAAAGTTGAATTCGCATAAAAAAAACTACAGCGTTTGGCCTTAAAACCACAATGATTAGCTTTTAAGTAAAAGTCTCACAGGATATTCTGTTATATCCTTCCTACACAAATTGGGACTCTCCATGCTTATTTACTGTATACGAGAAAATCTTCATTGAAAGAAACAAAACAAGTCTGATCTTTTTTTTAATCACTTTTTGAATCATCTCCACTCATCAAAACGAAACAAGTTATCAATGTGTAGAGAACAAAACAGAAGTCATCTTATTATACCTTCATTATGTTTATATTATTATACCTTCATTATGTTTATATTATTATACCTTCATTATGTTTACATTATTATACCTTCATTATGTTTATATTATTATACCTTCATTATGTTTATATTATTAAACCTTCATTTCGTTTATATTATTATACCTTCATTATGTTTATATTCGGACTAAAAGGTAAAAGATTCCTTTTATGTTTTCTGTTATCCAAGAAGAGGGCAAACATTTTGAATTGTGGGCCACAATGGGTTAATAAATTTGACAGAGGGGCCGGGCAAGTAGCAAAAATTAGAGAGTTAGAATTTTGTTCATGTTTTAATTTGCATAATTTCAATTTAATTTGTACTTAAAATTGATTGCACGGGCCTGATCAAACTGTCATGCGGACCGTGCTCGGCCCACGGGCTGTAATTTTCCCCATGTCTGGTCTATCTTTTACTTAGTCTAGAAGAAAATTATGGCATTAAAATACTGCAAAGAAATATATTACTTGAGTCAAGAGAAGATTTAGTTTTATTTTTATTATTTTAGTGGGTAAAACATTTCACTTCTGCTTCAGTAAATTTGAATGGCCTTTTGGCTTTTAATTTTAAGGAAAACAAAAAAAAAGACCCAGATAGATTGGGCGTTTTTTAAAGTAAAATAACACTCACTGAGGTCGATTATAATGTATTCTATGTCGCCTTCCACCATAGTTCTATCAGGGATAATACAATCAGAGTTCATACATTTAAAAGTGAGGTACAAATTTAATGGAGGGTAGGGGGCAAATGAGAGTTTGGCGGACAATAGACAAATAAACTCATTGTGTATACCAAACATTAAATAAAAATGAACTAAAGGAAGGTATCGATGAAAAATGTTTATGACAGCCTATCAGTAGACAGTTTACCTTATCTGTAAGCAAGGCCCGATTAAGGCATAGGAACCGTTCCTAGGGCTACAAACAAAAATAGGGCCTACAAAAGTGAAAAATATTTATTTTTTTTAAATTTTACAATTATATAATATTAAATTAGTTCTCAACTTTGGACCCACGAATCTATAGTGCCTAGGGCCTACACAATCCTTAATCGGGCCCTTTCTGTAAACTCAGAACGCCAGTATTGGACATCAATTTATCAAGTTCAAACATCCTTAACAGTACTGCCTCAAGCCAATCTAAGGGCCCAGACAATCTCCACCAACTGCGTTTTTTCTGATCACACCCACCCACCAAATATACAATTATTTGTGTAACTTTTTATGCGGACCGAGTGGTGGGTCATAGTATATATTCGACGTGCACCCCGTATTCTCGTTGCACCCTGCATTGCAAAAACAGTTTCTTTAAAACACCAATTCTAGGACAGAGCTGCCACCATGCAGCAGAACTGTCCTTGAGTTGGCGTTACAAATAAAATATTTTTTTTCTTTTAAAGCTAACATATAGACTATTTGCAGCAGCCCCGTAGCGGGAAAATTCTAAAGCAAGGGCCAGGCCAATAGTAGGGGGGGGCAGGAAAAAATGTTACTATGGAGAAAACAAGCATAGGGGGGGGCAGACCAAACGCAGAGGGGGGGGGCGGCCCCTGAGGCACCCCCTCCCCGCTCGCTATGGGCCTGATTCACATGGAAAGTCACACAATCCCTAGAGAAATACACAACAGTAAATAAAAGGAAATAATGTAATGTTTCTTGGGCGGCCAGTATCATTCGTTCCACGGACCGGTACCGGTCCGCGGCCCGGGGGGTTGGGGACCACTGGACTGTAGGGCATCTAAATTATTGCCGTGGATGGCTAGAATCACGGCCTCATTATGATTTCGAAATGTCAACTAATTATGTTCGGTATGGGGATTTATCGAATTGGAAAAATTTCGTCTCAACTCTTGTTTAAAAATACATGTAATGTATCAAACAGTCTGCTTATCGAAAACTCTTATTGCACCAAGTGTTGAACATGTAGGTCAAGTATCACGATAGTATGAAATAAACCGCTGTTATATTTAGTTCTGGGCCAATGCTAAGCTCACGAAATTCGTGGTTGCATTAGTAAATTAGCTATGCCCACGAAATATTTTGTGGGTGAAATTCATGGAAAAGCTATGCCCAGTGGCGCAACCAGTGGCTTGAGCCCCCCCCCCCCCAGGCCAAATCATCAATACATAATTTAGGTTATAAAGTTACAAAAAAGACTGTCAAACTGTCAAACTGTCTTTTTTCAATATGTGACTCCCCCCCCCCTCATTTTTTGCTGGTTGCGCCACTGGCTATGCCCACGAAATATTTATAAGTATCACAGATGTACTTTTACATGTAATTTAAGTCTAGATTTATCGTTATAAAATATTTTCAAAGAATAAAATAATTTTACTTACATTGTTGTTATTTGGTTGTGTAATATGCATATAAATAGGTATCAACATTTTTTTTTTGGTCAAAAGTTGTGTTAAATGCGCTCTTTGAAATAAATAAAAAGTTATAAATTTAAACTAGTAAACGTATATTAAAAGTTTATTTTATATTGCGCCACAGCCGATAGCTTGGCATGATGTTGGTGTGCCTGCCACACCAGCCGAATTGGTGGCCATAGAGTGCATGTCTGCCATTTCTACAGAGAGGAGGTTGAATGGATTTTTTGTTTAGCACTCACCCTTAAGGGTCAGAATGGCCAATCGTGTTTTTTTCCTGCCACAACTGACATCATTGACCATGCCACAGCCACTTAGCCATTCGATGGTTTTTTGTTAACATAGCAAAGTGACAACAATGATCTCATCTCATATCAGTATATGTATCTACTGGTCCAAGTAATGTAGGTAATAACCTATATAATGCTTATATACCTTAGAAATGCTTTGATACTCGATTCGGTACACATTTTTTTTCCGCCACCACTGCAAGCAATACAGGATGTTGTGAACCTGCACACCAACTTCATTTGTGGAACATGATGCATATCTTCAATGTCTACAGAGCTGCTTGGCGGCTGTGCCCGCAAAGTCCGCCGGTAACGTAGGGAAAAAAAAAGGTTTTGTTTTAGCGCCTGTTCATACCAGCAGGGTTTGTGTGTGCGGTTCGTGTGTGCGGTTTGTGTGTGCGGTCGAACGTCCAGAATGGTAAGCCATGTATTTTTCCCTGCCACCCATGACAAAGGGGGGGGGGTGACGTGTTCCTGGCCCTCTTCTAAAAAAAAATGGAAGGGTACGAGAGTATTGTGCTTTTCGAGTGCCACGGACTGGCGGACCACAGGGTGGACCAGTCCGGAAGTTTGCTGGCTATTGGGCTTTATGGCAGTATCCAGATGTTGAGAGACACAGCGAGTCTGATCTCACGGGCTCTTAGAGACTAAGTCTCAGCCCGCAGTATTCACTGAAAGAGTTCATAGAGAGAGTATGACAGAGTGGAAGGATGTTGTGTGCCGACTGCATTCGTCAGTCCCACCAGCTCTGATTACCATGGTTTCGGGTAATCCGCATTGACCAAAATATCATCATGTAGCCTGGCCAGGAGACACCAATGATCCCCCCCCCCCGACAGATCATCTCTTTGGCCCAAGTATTGCTTTCCCAATACACATATGGCAGTATACTCTAGGAATACATGAGTTCAATGCGATCCACTGAATCACTTTTTACTTTGTAGTAAAGTGAAATAATACATCAAATCCTGACAATTTGAAAGAGAACTAATTTGCTAAGAACATCCTGATTGTATTAAAGAAACGTACTGCCAAATTTTGTGTTAAAGCAATGATGATTTCCTATTGTTAGTTCCTGACTTGGTTCCTTGAGGGTTCCCGCCAGGTAATGACTTAGCAATAGGTGGAAGTGTATGCTCACAGGGGACACAAGCTGATAGTGATTACCTGGCAGCAACCATGTGACATTAGTTGGGAAAGTAAACGCCACTGGGAAATTTTGAGGCCTACTTAAACTGCCCGGCATGTAATCATAATCAAGGGGTCTGACCCTAACCATATTCTCCGATGGACAATATTAATTTATGTTTCAAATCTTGTAAGACACTAAAACTTAATACGATTCTTACAAGCCGTTGCATTTGACTTAGATCAGGGGTGGGCAAACGTTTTAAGTCGCGGGCCAAAATGGGCTCATAAATTTGACCGGTGGTACGGACCAAGAGAAGATGGACGTCGTGTTAACATGAACTAATATAAATTAAATTCAAACTTCACAACACAAACAAGTGACAGACCGCGGGCCGGAATAAATAGTCCAGCGGGCAGGATTTGGCCCACGGGCCATAGTTCGCCAATGGCCGACTTGGATTAATCATACACCAAAACCATATTTCTAAAACATCAGTTGAACTTCGGTTGCTATTTTTTGAATGCAAACGCAAATTCTACATTTTAATTGTTCAGTTAAATGTTGAACATTTAGATTTTGTAAAACATGTCGATGTTTTTCTTTTTCTGTTCACACGTCAACATTGTTTCGGTGTTTCCTCTAAGTCTGTAGAGAACCAGACAAAACAATTTCGCCAAATATAAACACGTTAGTTTGTTACCCATCATTTCTCACTCAACAATATGTCAACGGGAATGTCAGCGGTACGAACATTCAGTTAATACTCCGTTATAGAAATCAGCTAGAATAAAGCGTTTGCTAAACTTGAAGGCAATCTAACTAACACCCATTTAGACACAGCTTTTTTTTTTGGTCAACATATGAATTTTATAAATCATTTTTTTTTATTCTTGAGCATGATAACTTCTAGGTATGATAACTTCTAGGTATGATAACTTCTAGGTATGATAACTTCTAGGTATGATAACTTCTAGGTATAGTATCGAATATGGCCATCTTCAAGGTCTTTGGAAGCGAAACTTAAGAAAGGAATTTTTCAAAGAGCAGTTTATGTGGCCTATTTTTAACAACAAGACAATACACAGTGAGAAAACCACTCATTTTGACATCCCTAATTTTGTATGCAGGTAAGACAATTCACACTCATAATCATAAATAGGTTTATATAATTAATATATAGTGATGCAGTACAGTGATTGGATTTTAAAAAAAGCAATTTGACTCAATTATCGTATAGATAAGCTTGCTTAGTAATGAGAAGTGCGTAAAAAAAAGTGTGTGTTATCAACAAATAGGATTACTGTTTGAATTGTTTGAGTTTACTAAAGTTTAGCATCAACCATGGAGTAATTTGAGATTTGTCAAGCTGTCTCCACCGACTGACACCCATGTGAGCGTACACTCTCACTTATTGCTATGTCATTTCTCGGCGGGACCCTAAAGGAGTGGACATGGGTACAGGGTGCACCCTCCCCAATGCAATGACCCTAAATGTCAGATACCCTTTAAAAGTTAGGTGAACATAAGGGCGTCTTCCAGACTCAGGAAACTTCCAGTACTGTACAGAGGCTCGGATCATCAGGAACACAGTCTTATCCCCTGTCACAGTCTTATCCTCTGTCACAGTCTTATCCTCTGTCACAGTCTTAACCACAGTATTACACTCTGTAACAATTTTAGCCTCTGTCACAGTTTTACCCTCTGTCACAGTCTTACACTCTGTTACAGTCTTACCCTCTGTCACAGTCTTACCCTCTGTTACAGTCTTACCCTCTGTCACAGTCTTATCCTCTGTCACAGTCTAACCTCCTGTCACAGTCTTACCCTCTGTCACAGTCTTACCCTCTGTCACAGTCTTACCCTCTGTCACAGTCTTATCCTCTGTCACAGTCTTACCCTCTGTCACAGTCTTACCCTCTGTCACAGTCTTACCCACAGCATTACCATCTGTCAATTGGTTAACTTGTGTCGTTCTTAGGTCTTTATGTGCAGAAAACTTCAGATATATTTGGAGGCACTAGGTTAAAGTGCTTGATGGGGCCCTCTTACCACCACAGTGGTGACCACATTGATTTGGAAGGGGCCCTCTTACCACCTCTGTGGTGACCACATTGATTTGGAAGGGGCCCTCTTACCACCTCTGTGGTGACCACATTGATTTGGAAGGGGCCCTCTTACCACCTCTGTGGTGACCACATTGATTTGGAAGGGGCCCTCTTACCACCTCTGTGGTGACCACATTGATTTGGAAGGGGCCCTCTTACCACCTCTGTGGTGACCACATTGATTTGGAAGGGGCCCCTCTTATCACCTCTGTGGTGACCACATTGATTTGGAAAGGGCTGTTTTGGAAGAAGGAGCACTAGGCGGTTGCCTAGTTTGTTTATCCACAAGAACGGATCTGTGGTCGATCACATATTTTATATATTAACTTATAGATCACATACTTACGTTATATATTAACTTAAAAGATCACATAATTCATGTATTAACTTAAAAGATCACATACTTCATGTATTAACTTAAAAGATCACATACTTCATGTATTAACTTAAAAGATCACATACTTCATGTATTAACTTAAAAGATCACATACTTCATGTATTAACTTAAAAGATCACATACTTCATGTATTAAACTATAGATCATATACTTCATATACTATTACAAACCTAGACAATTGAATCACGTGACAATGGGACGAAATCAATACATTGAGAAGCACCGCTACGTTCAGTAGATTGCCTCGTGCCACTTGTCTACACAAACATTTCCGTCGACAGTGACAAGCTTTTGGAAGTTTGTTTTCAGCGTTAACCCTGTTTAGACTGGGCTACAACAGGATATGAGTCGACTTTTGAATGAGGGTAGCCTATTAAAAATGAAGTAAAGGGGCGAAAAGTAGAAAGTTAACGTTTCTTTTGTTAATTTATTTCGGAAAAAAAAAGACATTCAAAAGTTTAAATAGGTTAGGCACTCTATTCAAGACTGAGCTTCAAAATAAAGTGTGTATAGATAAAATATTTGGCTACAATTAAATGGTTATTTCGTATCGAAAGTAAATCACGTGTACATTCATTGTATTTTCTTTCCTTATACTTAACCTACATGTTGTTGTTTTTTTATGTGGTCCAGACCTATCTGTAACCAATCAAATGATAAACCAAATCACACAGGTTGCAAGTCGAGTCGTTCTTATGGATTTGTAAACTAGACGGCTAGTCGGCTATATAAGGACCGAGCTCTTCACTCATTTAAAAACACAAAAGAAATCTTGATATGTTGTCATTTAGAAGTATCTTTCTACTTAAGAGGTATATACACGTTTTATTCTGGCACAGTTTTACAATCTGATATTACCATCAGTCACATCCGCCATAAGGAAATCAAACTGTGCACTTTTCATGTCCCCCCTCCCCGGGTTCAAATGACTTAACAGGGCCCAAGTGGTGGCCTCGTCATCATTTTTGCTTCCAAATGTAAGAACGGCCCTGAGTGGGGCGGGCTTTGATATCAGACGTAGAAGTGTCATTGGTTTCTTCACGAGTATTAGAATAGCACCAGAGTCAGACTTAAGCCATTTAGACCGTGTAGCTTCCAAATGGGCCCTTGTTAAGAAAGGGTCCGTGTTAAGAGGGGGTTCGTGTTAAGAGGGGGGTCTGTGCTAGTTCGATCTATTTTCGGCTTGTGAGGTATTCACAAAGACTTATTACAACATTTATGCACATTATGCGATGTTAATAATTGTTTCCTATTTGGTCACTCAAATCCGGCCATGAAACATACATACAAGTCGAACAGGATCTTCTCAACCAGTGGTTGATTGCCCATGACTTTTATACCCCCTCCCCACCTCTTTTTAAAGCCTCTTTCTTATGCACTGGTGTTGCAAATCAAATGGATTTATAAACTGGGGAGCCGCTGCTTCAATCACAGTAAACACAATACTTTGTAAATATTAAAATCGTGATTTTTTTCTTTCAAGCTGTTTGAAGCAGAGGCAAACAAGGATGTAGACAGAAAATGTGAGACTAAACGGAATCAGACAAAATAAGGATATTGAAAAAAAAGAATGACTACGGTACTTAAGGAAAATGAAACAACAATAAGACAAAAGAAGATTTAGAAAAAACAAGCAATTAAGCCTGTTCCATTCTGGACACAGGACGTGTTAGCGCATTTTCGTGTTATGTATCAGTACGTTTGTTAGCTTTCAGTAAATATTTGTAAATTTTGGAAATGTTTATAAATTCAATTGTGTAATGCATATATCTGTAAAAAAAATATTATAAAGACGTTTCTTTATATTTGAAAAAAAATTATTTTCTCTTAAATCTAACTATAAGTGGTTTGTGGTTACTGAAAGGACTCGTAATTGAAAACATTCGAAATTGTAGTCATTTAATCGTCCGAAAACTCCGTCAATTGTTGCATAGCTCTGATACTTTCAATTAAACTCAGAACACAAGCTTACTATTTCATTTGATGAGTTTCTTAATAAATCTTGGTGAAACTACGTGCTGCAGTATTTCGCACCAAATGAATGGGTTATTGAACGTACAAGGTGTAGAATGGGGCCATATATATAATATATAAGCCCTTTAGGAGCCCTGAAGCCCGGCCCTCAGAGGTCCTATTGCGAAATGAACTTTTGATGTACATATGGCAGGCCAAGATCTACGGAATGATATATACATCATGGGTCTAGGACTTATGGTTGCTGAGATATAGGGCGCTCCATTATTAATATAGCTTATATAGTAAAATACTTTATAAGGCCCCTTTTACGGCCCTCAGAGGTCAGATCGCGAAATGGTAAAAGTCATTTCTTGGCAGGCCAAGACCTACGGAATGATATATACATCATGGGTCTAGGACCTATGGTTGCTGAGATATAGGGCGCTCCATTATTAATATAGCTTATACAGTAAAATACTTTATAAGGCCCCTTTTAAGGCCCTCAGAGGTCAGATCGCGAAATGGAAAAAAAGTCATTTCTTGGCAGGCCAAGACCTACTAAATGATATATCCATCATGGGTCTAGGACTTATGGTTGTTGAGATCTAGGGTGATGACAGACAGACAAAACGGGGACAATAGAGCATTTTTTTTTTCGAAAATGCTCTAAAATGAAACAGAGAAATGGAGCCACACAGTGAAACAAAGTTATGGAGCCACACAGTGAAACAAAGATAAGGAACCAAACAGTGAAACAAAAATAAGGAACCAAACAGTGAAACAAAGATAAGGAACCAAACAGTGAAACAAAGATAATGAACCAAACAGTGAAACAAAGATAATGAATCAAACAGTGAAACAAAGATAATGAACCAAACAGTGAAACAAAGATAAGGAACCAAACAGTGAAACAAAGATAATGAACCAAACAGTGAAACAAAGATAAGGGACCAAACAAAGAAACAAAGATAAGGAACCAAACAGTGAAACAAAGATAAGGAACCAAACAGTGAAACAAAGATAAGGAACCAAACAGTGAACAAAGATAATGAACCAAACAGTGAAACAAAGATAAGGAACCAAACAGTGAAACAAAGATAATGAACCAAACATTGAAACAAAGATAATGAACCAAACAGTGAAACAAAGATGATGAACCAAACAGTGAAACAAAGATAATGAACCAAACAGTAAAACAAAGATGATGAACCAAACAGTGAAACAAAGATAATGAACCAAACAGTGAAACAAAGATAAGGAACCAAACAGTGAAACAAAGATAATGAACCAAACAGTGAAACAAAGATAATGAACCAAACATTGAAACAAAGATAATGAACCAAACAGTGAAACAAAGATGATGAACCAAACAGTGAAACAAAGATAATGAACCAAACAGTAAAACAAAGATGATGAACCAAACAGTGAAACAAAGATAATGAACCAAACAGTGAAACAAAGATAAGGAACCAAACAGTGAAACAAAGATAATGAACCAAACAGTGAAACAAAGATAATGAACCAGACAGTGAAACAAAGATAATGAACCAAACAGTGAAACAAAGATAATGAACCAAACAGTGAAACAAAGATAATGAACCAAACAGTGAAACAAAGATAAGGGAAATAAAAGCTCGAATTAAAAAAAATACGGACAATAAGCTATGGGTTTTCTAATTATATCTTGTCCCCTTAAAGCTGAGATGTTTATCTACTGATCCAACAAAGAATACTTTACTACTAATAATATTGCTTTTGTAACTCCCTTTCAACACCTCCAAGGTCTGGAAGGCAGTAAAGAGTCAATTGCAGAGCTGTTATTCCTGGGAATATAAAAGTCTTGTTTAGGTCAATGTGGTTATAAGACCAGAGCCATTCATAGGTGTTAATATTATTGTCTTGGTAAGGTCAGTTTGATATTATTTATGAGACAAGAGCCATTATTTCTGGTCATAGCCACCTCGTTACTAAAATTAGTGGGTGTGCTGCACCAGAAAATTTCTAGTCTTTGTTTTAAAATTGTGTAAACGGAAACAAACATGTTTAAATAGAAAATTCATTCAGAAACCTGAGTAAATAAAACAAAAAACAATCAAACATTTTTTATTTACTATAACATATATTGCTACACTACAACGCGCGCTCTCTCTTTCTCACTCACAGCCTCGTGAGCAGCTTACTATGTGCGCGGCATACGTGAATCGTACAACCAGTACAACTAGTGCCGGATTACACCCCCCCCCCCCCCAACCTCCTCCTTTTCCCCTTTCATGCCCTAAACATAGACTAATGTGTTGGTGCCCTCTACCAGTGCCTTCTGATGTACTGTAGGAGGCACTGCCTCTACCCACCTCCACGGGTTTACAATTTTTGAACATGTTTTCATTAGGATTGCTTATTTATTTACAGCACTATCTTTTACGTATTTATGTTTTATTCTTTTTCATTTTAAATCATTTCTATGTAATGAAGAAAAACAAATAATTTGCGGTGCTTTTTTGCTTATTTAATTTTTTCCTTGTTTATTTTAGGAAACATCAAGGGAAACAGGAAACTAATTTAATAATATCACTGCAAATGACAGATTATGTAACAAACTGGAAATTTGTTGTTTTTTTTTTAAAGAGAGAGATCAATTAATTTTTATGACGTGTGCGAATTTCCTCGGGGTTTTCTAGGAAAAGGGATCGTCAATTAATTACGTCAACAAATTTTAGCAAGTGTCAAACATTCGGAGATCCCCCCAGTAAAACTACGTCAATTTTTTACCCCCCGCCCCCTTTTAATATACATATATATATATATCTACGTATCTATCTATGTATCTATCTAACTATCTATCTATCTATATATATATACTAGTTGCAAGTACCCGGCTTTGCCCGGGTTTAAAATAAGGCTTTCTGTTTACCTTCTGTTTTCTCCCTACCCCCTCTCTCCCTTCCTCTCTCTCTCCCTCCCTCCCTCCCTCTCTCAAATCTCTCTCCGTCCCTCTCCCATCTCCCCCTCCTTCTCTCCCCCCGTCCATCCTCCTCCCTCCTCCTTCCCTCTCTTTCCCTCCCTGCCCCCTCTTTCTCTTTATCTCTTCCTCCCATTTCTCCCATCCTCTCCCTCTCTCCTTCCCTCCCCTCTCTCCCTCCCTAACCCCTCTCTCCCTCCCTTCTCCCTCCCTCCCCTTTCCACGTCTCTCCCTCCCCCTCTCTCCCCTTCCTCCCTCCCTCATTCCCTCTCTCCCTCCCTGCCCCCCCTCACTTTTTATCCTCTCTCCCTCCCTCTCTCTCCCCCCCTCCCCCTCTCTCTCCCCTCCCTACCCCCTCTCTCCCTCCTTCCTTTCTCTCTCCCTCTCCCCCGCTCCCTCTCCCCCTACTCCCTCTCCCATCTCCCCCTCTCTCCCCCTCCTTTTCTCCCCCCTGTCTACCCCCCTCCCTCCTCTCTCCCCCTCCCGCCCTCCCTCCTACCCTCCTTTCCTCTCTCCCTCCCCCTCTCTCTCTCTCTCTCTCTCTCTCTCTATATATATATATATATATATATATATATTTATTATTATGGTTTCACACTTCTTCTAAAATCCTTCTTCATTCCTTTACCTTCCTCAAACTGTACACATCAGAGAGTACGAAAAACATCAACAATTCTTTGCATCACAAAGGCACAATACAGCACCAGCGCGCAAGTTCTATTCGATCATAGGAAATGACGTCACAGAGGAATTTTATTTATGGCGCCGTCGAGATTACTTTAAAATAGTAAAATACTAAAATAAGAAAAAAAACCCGTCCTATAACCTTCCCCATGTAATTATGTGTATGTGTAACAAATTTCACGTTATTTGTTTGTCTGGATCGTGAGTTATAAAGGAACAGACAGACAGACAACAAATGCGTCTTATAAGTATATATATATATAAATATATATATATATATATATATATATATATATATATATATATATATATATATAAAAGTAGCAACATAAAATCCCCCCTTTCAAATACAACGTTAATTAGTGAACTTTAAACTCCGCTCATTCATAATAAAATGTCTACAAGTTTAAATTAATATTTCATTCAGTCATATATCGATTGTATATCTAGTTAGTCCAATACTTTATACAAATATATAGATCTTTGTTCGTTTGTGCTTTGTATATAGCATAAAAACATCAATAACTGTTTCTCTAAGAGTGATGACCGGCAACACTCACTCCTCGACCCTGATACCAACACAGGCCTACACATAAATGAGAAACTAATTAAAGGTAATACATTGGCTAACCCAGATTTAGTATAAAAACTATTACCCTCGTTCTGTATACACTACAGTCCCTTTAATGTACAGTACATTCAATGCAGGTACTCGTGATGTCCATTTCTAGTGTTTGTGTGACCTATTACTGTTACATGTTCAGCTGATAAAAGTTTCTTTTCATCGTAATGGTATTGCTAAAAAATATTTAAAGAATGACTGAATAGTCAAATTTTCTTACATTTTACAGAAATACTGTAAACAAATGTAATTACAGGGTGTAAGCAGCTCGTAGTATTTTATGTACGTATCTAGCACTATGATTTGCATCTGATATGTGTGCATGTACACCATTTATAGGCCAGTCATTTTCCACACCTTCACCTCTTCACCACTTCCCATTTTTTTCATACATTTTACCAACCTTGACATTTTAATGTACAATTGAGATTTACGAAAAGTGTTTGTATGATTTTGTAGAGCAGTGAAATATATGATGAAAAATCACAGATGTAGATTTAAAACCACCGAAGGGCCGCAATGGGTTCTTTGATTGACGGAACGGATCAAGAACATATAAATGAAGTTTGTCTAATATTTTATATGATCTAACATAAATTAAATGTATTCGTTATCGATGTAAATGAACGAAGGGGAGTGTATTGGTGTTTGGATCAAACCGCTTAACGGGCTATACTTGACCCGCGGGTAAAAGATTGCCCATATATGGTCTAGTTCAGGGGTCGGCAACCTTTTGAGACGGAAGAGCCAAAAGTTTTACAATTTACAATTTTCTCAATTTTTAAAGAGCCACTAAAATTGTTGTTTCAATATTATGGTATTTGATTAGGCCGCAATATGACATCGAAAGAGTCGCAACTTGTCATCAAAAGAGCCACATGCGGCTCGCGAGCCGCAGGTTGCCGACCCCTGGTCTAGTCTAGAGGCTGAAAATTATTTTCAAAATAAATATTACAGTGACTACACAAGCCGCACTACCCTTCCTATGTTACTATCAAAATGGTTATCAGAATCGACAACAAACGCTTGAGATACTTCACCTATTAAAACATTTGTACCAGTCTTAGATTGCTGAACGGACGCTCTGTCGACAGAAATATCTCACAGAATGCATACACTTTTAGAATTTAATTTGCTCTTTCAAAAGTGCAATAGCTAGAAATAGTTCCAAGGGAGTTTATTTACTACTAGTACATTGGTACTAAAATTCATATAAAATGTCATATTATTTATGTTTCAGACACCATCATTCATCGGAGAATATAATTTGCATTGATTTATGATATATTATCAACCAACTATTAGTTAAATCTGTATTATTTAATCTTATTAACCGTATTGACGCTTTGGGTATGTCGTAGCATCAAAACATGGTCTAAAAGATGTACCGTGGGGAAATGATCATTGGGAGTCTCCTGGGCAGTAGAAATAAACCCTCACGACAGTGGTGGTACTGTGGTCAATGAGGACTATCCGAGACCATAGTATTCACAGCTGGCGGTGGTGACGGATGTGGTCGGCTCACAACACCCTTCCACTCTGTCCCACTCAAGCACACCATCGCAGCCTGCCATTTCGGGCCGGGGGTTCATGCACATTACACCCTTCCCCTTGTCCGAGTGGCAGGAAAAACCCCTTGCCTTGCCATTCTGGCCGACTAGCAGTACACACACCCTGCTGGTCTGGCCAGTCTAGGAATTTCTTTAAAATATTTTACTGCCATGCCGGCAAATGTAGCGGCACACTCACCACGTTGCTCTGTATGCAATGGCAGACATGCATCAGCGCCGCCAACAAAGCTGTTTTTTTTTTCACATTAATGTGTACCATTCATATTCCTTGTTTCTACTTTTTAATCAAAGCCTACAATGCGTAGTTGCAAAATTTCATCAATTCAAAGTCTTTGAAAAAAATAAATCTCTATCCGAGTCGACAATCTTGTGTCTACTGATATTAACAATGATAATCAAGTTCTCTTTATGGTCTGAATCATCAAACAATTTGCAACAAAATCGAAAGAAGACGTTTTTATGTTTTCAATAAACAAGCCAGTTACGGTTCTCTACCTTACCCTTTGTTGTTTGGCGCGAGAGAAAAAATTGCAGAAAATTGGGCCGTTTCGAAGACTCTCCATTTGGTCTGTTACTCTCTGAAGGACCTCTTCTCAACCATGATAAAAGAATTCGTTTGATTGATGTTGGCCAAAATCTCTCAATTCAAAATAGGTGTTATTTGTACTACTGCTACTAAAAATATTTTTTTAAACAAAGTTTCTGTTTGAGAAGCAACTAGCGCCTGATTAGTAGCATTCAAATTATTTTTGGTAAGCGCCAGACTAATAGATCGCTACTTAATCAAACTAGGCATGTTATCGATCGTAATGTTTTTTCTTTTTTTTTAGCTTTATTAGAAAAAAATTAATTCTAGTAATAAAACTTTCCACTTGGGCAAATACTTTTGGCTTCTAGATATAAAGGTAGCAACAACGATGAATGGTTGTTTTAAAACTTAGAAAAAATATTTTTCTAAGATGTGGTAATACTATTGTCTTCAGTGTTCATTTTTTCAATATGTGTCATCTACATTTGTTAGCAAAGGTAGCCTTTATTTTTATTAATCACGCTAAAAATCATTTACAAGAAAACCTAACTATGTCAAAAGAATAAAATATAAATGACCACTTAACATATGGCTCCTAGGCACACAGTTCCATAAAACATTTTAGTTATCTTTTTCATAAACTGTGCTAACGCTAATATGTTAATGGAAAATAAGGGTAAAGCATTATGTATTGTACGAATATAAAGAAATAATCAAAGAAAAAAAGGATAATTATATGTAACATTATCCATAATGTAAATTGGAAATAAACAGTGCTGCAGTTCAACAGTGCCTATAAGTGGATGACAGAATGAATATTCATTGAGGAAAACAATGTTTTGTGTTTCACGGTGTAACGAATTCACGCTAGATTTAATGTTTGTTTGTGTTTCACGGTGTAACAAATTCACGCTAGATTTAATGTTTGTTTGTGTTTCACGGTGTAAGAAATTCACGCTAGATTTAATGTTTGTTTGTGTTTCACGGTGTAACAAATTCACGCTAGATTTAATGTTTGTTTGTGTTTCACGGTGTAAGAAATTCACGCTAGATTTAATGTTTGTATGTTTGTGTTTCTCGGTTTACCAATTCACGCTAGATATAATGTTTATATATTTGTGTTTCACAGTGTCTAATTCATATTGTCAGACAGCCTTAGCTTTATGCGCCTATACGCTAGACCATGTGTGATTTACATTTGCGTGTTCGAGAGATCTGTCAGCTGTATTCTTTGTCAACTGTATGTTGTGTCAACTGTATGCTGTGTTACATAATCTCTTATCAAAGTTCCCCCTCAGGTGCGATGCTTTGGGGGCGGTTGCTCAAGTTGTCAATACCCAAGATGGCCGCCACTGGTTCTGTCTAATCTGTTTGACTTTTTGCATGCGTTTGTGTGTGTGTGTGTGTCTGTGTGTGAAAGAAGTGGTCTTGCGCACGTGAGCAGCACATGACAGCAATAGTGCGAGCAGTACCTGGAAGCAGTACGTGGTAGCAGGACGCGGGTCCAAAGACAACTATCAAGAACGATGCCCAGTTTTGAGTATTGTCACTGCAAGGTGACATAAGAAGAACGATAGCTGTAGATTGTAGATCATCCTAGATCCGCGATTCTCAACCTTTGTTTGCGACTGTACCCTAAAGAGTGCGAAAATATGTCCACCGGCACCCTTCCCTTCTAAGTTCCTCCAATTCTTCGCTGCGTTAAACGGAAATTATGCTTCGATGTGCACCCCTGTATAAGCTGTCTCGTAGCTTACCACCGGCTGAGGACCGCGGTCCTAGATGACGAAAGAACTTTTTTCCAAATGAAGAGCTATCTGGGTAAATGACGTAAGAAATATCACGGAAGGTAACAAAGGAAGAGCTATTGCTGGGCATCCTGGATCAGGCGAGGGACCTTTGATGGTTGCCCTAATCATCACTGACACTGCTACAGTATTTCCCATTACACCAGGACTGTGGTACCGGTACGGAATGTATAATAAAAAAAATGATTCAGGAATTTATATACAAAACAACAATAATGTGAGCTACAAAAAAAAAAATAAAGAAAAGATGTGTCCGTCCCAGCGATTGGATTTCTTTCAAAAGAGAAAAAAAAATGTAGAGAGAAAATGAAATCATAAGCAAACAAAACAAAGTGACCAGTGAAAGTAATTAGAGAGTGAATGCCAAATGACAACAGGTTGATATTTAAAGCAACTGATTGTACTAGCCGAGAAAACAAATGGTGTAAAAAAAATGTTAGGGAAAATAGGTCATAGTGCTAAACAGGATAATAACACACACACACACACGGCACTACCACACACATGTCATGATTATATATGTATGGCTGAAGTGCTGAAAAAAATTAATGTCATATTTCATTCATACAGTGTTCGCAACTACAACGTTGTCTATCTATCTATCAGTCTGTCTATCTATCTGTCTGTCTGCCTCTATTTTCTTTGCATAATATATGTCTTACAAAGTAAATCCATTGACATAGAGAACATAACATATGTTTCATACAGTAATTAAATCATGAATATAGAGGCAACCACATACCAAGTAATTAAATCATGAATATAGAGGCAACCACATACCAAATGTATTGGTAGCAGGATTTATTTAGGATGTCGCATTGGTAGCAGGAATTGTTCAAAATGTAGCATTTGGTAGACGGCATTATTCAGAAAATGGCATTGGTATCTGGTATTGTTCAGAAAGTAGAATTTGGTTGCCGTATTCATTTAGAAAATAGCATTGGCATATGGCATTGTTCATAATGTAGAATTGTTGGCAATATTTAAAGTCAATATAATTGATTTTCCAATAGAATCTACCAGTCAACAAATAGTTTATTTTTGTCCTAAAAAAAAGACTTTATGGAAACAAATATGTTTAACAAATAACGTTATCTAGATTTTTTTTAATCGACTTAAAACATAGACCTTGACTCTGTTGGTGGATGGAAGCTTTATAATTAGAAATAACCAGCCGCAGTTACTAAGTAAAGGTTAAATTGTTGCATCAGTTCTACTGTGTCAGTCCAGAAATAAAACTGAACTATGGAGAAGTTTGACAGAAGTAAAATATTAATATATCACAAAAAAAGGTGAATTTTTTTTTCTTGCTCTCTACCTCACACAAACGGGGGCGCGCATGTGAGTGCGTCTGGGGTTCAAATCTCTTTCAAGGATTCGTTGTTGTTTGTTAATTAATTGTTTGTTTGTTCATCAGTCAGAACTAATTAGTTTCTCAATCTCCTTTATGAATAAATAGACCCTCATAATTAGGAATAAATGTTCATGATAGAGTAGTCTCAATGTTACATTTTTTTCAAAGAAAATTAGCAAAAGTTGAGCTAGTATTTACACCACTGAGTGTTTTCACAATCGATCCAATGCTGCACGTTAAAATAATCTTCATTTAAAAAAAAAATAAAGAGGATAAAAATTGATATAATTTAACTATATGTGGGTTAGCGTGTTTTTATTAATTTAATTCGAACTGCAGTATCAGTTGCCTGGGATAAGAACTGATACGTCATTCGATTTATGGTCTAGACATCACCAGTGACTTCTTTGATCTGTTCTTTCGTTCTATTTATGAAATGTAGCAAATTATCACTCTTTTGTTATATTTATAGCATTATCTCGAACACGACCATTTCGAATCATTTAGACAGTAGTCCAAGCTGACCTTGGTAAGAATCACAGAATATAATTTATATTCTGTGTGTAGACTGCATATAATGAGATATTAGCAGATTTTATGGCTGAAACAATAATTTAGCTACTCATCATGTGACTGAATGTATTTCCAATTTTACTTGCAAAAAAATAAGCATGGATATTATCTTCACCTTCATTTTTTTTTAAATTTAAAGATCCAACAAAAAGTTCATGAAATTCTTGATTATTTTCTAAAAATATGACCATTCATTGAACCATATCTTTTCTTTCAGTCAATCAATAGTGGTGATGAATGCTGTGTTTGAACAATCACCATTTTAATGGTCATATAGTGAGATGGTCATATAGTGAGATGGTCATATAGTGAGATCGTCAATGAATGTAGTCTGGACAATTTTGAGTGTCTTCGATGAAATTTCAACTAATGATGCTGTATACAGGGGATGCATAACCCTTTCATCCTTGATAATGCATTAAGTCTACATTGATTCTTGTAGTGGTTGCCTGATTTCAATTTAGCCTTTTTAGCATGAATATATAATATAATATTAAATAATACAACAAAATCATAGCCGCATTCTATCTTAGCCTACAGTGGCCTGCGGCAGGATGTACACCACTGCTCTGAACTATTTACATTTTTTAAAAGTAAGTAACATTGCAAGAAATAGGAAAGAAAATTTTTTAATTTATTTTTCAACTGCAATAAAACAAAATTAAAAAAAAAAAAATGTAATCAGATATGAATTAGATGTGACAAAATGTACATGTCACTTCCAGATGTCATATTGTAATCAGATATGAATTAGATGTGACAAAATGTACGTACATGTCACTTCCAGATGTCATATTGTTTATGGTTCTAAACAAACTGAAAGGTTATTCAGATTTTTAATTTGTTTATAAAAAGTCTTAAATTACTGTAAAATTTTCTATCCTAAATTAATTCATCAAATAGAAACAAATGAACTGCAGTTGGAACATTAATGTCTTGTTATGATGGAATGGAGCCGACAATACAACAGTCAGTGAAACGCACACATGATGTGGATTTTGTTCAAGTTATGCTAGATGGAAAAATTTAAACATTTATCAAATACAATGATTTATTAAATAATTATTTGGTAGACTACCACATTACTGAGTTCATTTATTATAGAGAACAATGAGACTGTATTTATGCTGTGTTCCTGTTATGATGTATTTTATACAGTTAAGAAGCTGATTATAATTTGAAAAAAAAATATCCCGCATAACATAAGCCAACAATTAAACATACGAAAGTATTCCTATCTGACATATTTTATATTAAAACAAAAATATTTTTATAGATATCATCACAAATGAGATCAACAAAATCAAAAACAAAGTAAACCGTTCAGAAATCTGTGCACTTTCATAAATACCAATTTAATATTAGCACATGTAATTTTATGTTTATTATAATGGGCCCATCACAGCATTTCATTTAAATCAAAATCAAAGAGTTTAACACCGATCAAATACTTAAGCACTTATAGGACATCATAAATTATAAGACGAGTATTAATAGGGGTCAAAAAACAGAAATAAATAAATCATCACATTTAATACTTATTGAAGCACAATCCTCTTTAAACTCTTAAAATTATGTTTTTGTTGATGAATTACAAAGTTAAACATAATAGACATTTTTTGTAATGTTCTGTGAATAGTTTGATATGTCTTGTAGCATGACTAAAAAATTTTTTTGAGCAGAATAATTGAATCATCTGAAGAAACAACATAATTCTAAACAACATCATCATCTGAGTCTTGGCTAGTTTCTGTGTTTCGAACCAGCATATAATTATCCATATCAATAGAACGACAGTGGTTGATGGCATAACGCAGCTTGCTCGCCATGGCTGCTTGGCTACTGTACGCTGGAAGACGCAGCTGAAAAAAGCACGTTTGCGATGTAGGCAAGCTGTCTCTACCCTGGATATAATAAAAAAGAAGACAGAGAACATTTTGTAGGTAAAATTCTATGACTAATTTAGAAGCTTTTTTTCAAAATGATTAACAATGAAGAAAATACAAAGATGAAATTTCACTGTGTCTATTAAAAAAATAAAAATATCATATGATGCGAGTCTTAAAAAGTTAAAAAGATTTTCCAAACTTTGTTTCCACTAACCCTGTCTGATGTCATTATCTGAAATCTCTGAGTGATATCTGCAGGATTGCTAGGCAACCTAGTTCTACCAGAGATGAACCTTAGGAACTGGATACGTTCCTCATTAGTGAAACTTTCTAGAACTGCCCAGAACCACCTCACCAGGACGTGGTTTTCATCTATACCTCTATATCTGGTAGAAAAAAAATTATAAACAAAAAGTAAAAGGATTTTTTAATTAATTTTTTATTATGACTGGTTGTTACATTAGATTAAGTGACACCAACCTGACAACTTTCTGCAACACTTCAATATTTACTTCATCAGTTCCACAAACTAATTTCTCTAGAGCTGGTGCTGTCAATAGAGTCAACAGTGGGACAGGAATAATGCCTGCCATTCCTTCTCTAATTAATTGAACCTACAAAAAGAATTAAAAACGATTAAACAATTACTAAATAAATATCATAAAAAATGGTTTTGGTAATAAAAAGTGGGGTGTAGAGCACTCGACTGTCGACTGGAGAGTGTCCTGGGTTCAAATCTCAGTGAGAACTTTGGGATTTTTTCAGGTCCTGTTGAAAAGTCCTGAAGTCCACCCAGCTTTAAAATGGGTACCAGACTTAAAGTTGGGGGAGTAAAGGGGGTTAGGCATTGCGATAACCACCCAATACCTTTATATGCTGAGGTTACTGAAAAATGAGTTCTACACTTCATCTGTCCTGATGATCCCTTTGGGGTTTAAGAGAACTTTTTTTTTTATATGCAATATATTATGAAGTTTACTGTATTGGTAAATCTATTCTTGCCAAATTTGTACAGTATTAATGTTTGAACTATGTTTATTCATTAAAACTTTAATGAATTTATGAAACACTAATGTAATGAATATTTTCAATTTCTTTATGAATCTTTGATGTTTGAGGACATTTAAACTTTGACTAAAAAAAAACAAAGCATGAAAAATGTTTTTATTTCCCAATCAAAGTAAATTAATTCCAGATAAATGTTCAATGGATATGTATTGTAATGAAAGTGCTGCCACTTTACTAAATCTCTTTCAATTATAATTGAAGTAGTGTAAGGTAATACCACGTTTTGTTAATTTTAGATTTGAAAATCAAATGAAAAATCACTTAGTGCAAAATTTGCAACAATTAAATTACTATAATGATTGAAAAATATGTTACTACATTGAACTTATATCGAATTCATCAAAGAAGGTAAGTAAACAGCATAATTTATCCTTTGGGTTTATTCTAGAATTCAATATTAGGATGACGTGTAATCAATAAAATTCTTAAACAACCCCACAATCTCTTATCAAAAAAGAAATATTGTGCAGAAAAGAAACTTATTTCTGATAAAAAAATGTTTAAAAAAATATTTCTTTTAAAGCATTTATAGTGCAAGGTACTTCAATTCAAGTTCATATAACTAATATTTTTGTGTAATATTTTTTGAGAGATGATTACTTTCATTATCTCAATAGGTATGCATTTTTTTCCCTTGCTACATATTACATGTATATCATATTAATATCCTTGTCAATTGATAACAAGAAATATACAAATTCTAGTTTATGATTTTGTAGTATAGGCCTACATGTATCCTTGAAAAGGTTTATAGGCATATCAACACCCATACTAAATAAAATTTTGGTGAAATTTATGCGTAGACAATGTATACCAAAATTACTTACATTTTTTATTCTACTGGTAAATTAATAGAATAAAATTAACTTAATCTTTATAAAGAAAACCATGATACATTTCACCATTTTGTTTAATTTTGCTTTTTATCCTACGTAGAATTATTTACTGAAATAACAGTACATGTATTTGGGTCAAAATAAATCCATATAGGTTTTGCATTTAAAAATTTATTGCATAATTTTTTTAAAGCTTTAATGGGATTAATTATAATGAAATGATGCTTTTGGAATCCAATGGGACTTACATCAATGCAAACAAAACTATTGCTACAAACCTGTTTATCCCATTCATGAAGCCGATACTGTATGACACATTCCACATACTCCTGACGATTATGAAAATGTACAGGTAAAGTCTGACCACCAGCAACAACTGGTACCATGTGACCACTGGAACTTCTGCCTTCGAATGTTTCTATTGGTATAAACTGAAAAAGAAATATATAACCATAATATTAATTTTTAAAGAAATATTCACTGAATCACATTTGTAAACGTGTTGGTTTTAGCATCAGTTTTTCTACCAACAGTTCAATTATTATTAGCAAATAAATGAGTGCTCACCTCATGAAAGTTAAATTCATTAACTCCACTTTCATGGATATCTTTTATTCCCTTCAGACTCTGGATATACAAATGATCAACCTAAAGAACAAATAAAAAATGTACACACAGTTTGTAATTTTTTCCAAGCAACGTACATAAGTTGTAAAGTCAACTTTAAACAAAACTTCTTTTGATAATTTTTCATGTTTCATTGGTATAACTGGTGAAATAAATAAATAGATTGTTAGATCCAGAAGTCAAAGTTGACCAGTCCGAAATATGTTTAGTGACTCTGGCTGCAGTCTTACTTTCATTATATATTATTTGGAAGTTAAGATTTTCTTTAATTTTATAAGATTGTAGAAACTGGTTCACTATGTTATATGCATTAATTTAATCATGCAAGTCAAACTGGCAGCCTATTAGCCACAAGTGCCCTACTCTTCATGTGTGGCTCAAACAAAAATATATAAGATGGCCGAATTTCAACTCTAGTGATTATTTTCCCTATTTCATTAGAGAATCTGTATTCTTTTACCTCTTTAAGTATTAAGACTGCAATATAAATCCCATGTTAGATTTTGAGCCAATAAAAGACAGTGAAAAAAAAAACTGGTGGTGGCACATAATTAAAAAAAAGGGAAAAAAATGTCATTGCAATGTAGTTTACTGGTAAATGTGATTAACTGAAATGGTATGAATCTTACCTCTTCCAGATCCTCTACTTTGAGAGACATGCCTGCAACAAGTTTCCATATGCATGGAGCTAAGTGAAGATCTAATGGTTTTTTGGTTCTGATGGCTACGCCAAAGAGTATACCCAGAAATTTAAATAATGCCCCATTCTCCTCTACTGATAGAGATGGATTTAATAAATATCTGAGGATTTACAAAGATAAAAAAAAAAAGGAAAACAATTATCAATAATAAAATATTAATTTATAGAATATTGAAATGATTGAGAATGACCGAAATGTTCAATTCAAGACAAACAAGGTGTGCTACCTGTCCAGATTATTTCCAGAATCATTTTTAGCATTTGGTGTTGGTATGAGAACAGGCACAGCTCCAGACTCTAGTTCCTACAGTGGATATTGAAAAAAAAATTCAGTTAAAGTGAGCTAAATATAAGGGCTTGGTTATTATAGTCCAAAAATATCAAAAACCATCTAAGTGATGGGGTTGTAAATACTACGTCAATATATACTTGGGAAATTGTCTTGGTGACAGGAAAAACCAAAACATGTTTTGAGACATAGTTTTAAATTCGTATTTAATCATAAGACAAAACACAATAAAAGAGAACAACACATTTTTCTCCTTTTAAAAATGGTTTTAGCAGCTATTGGAAATGAGCCCTTCAACTTTTCCAAACAATTGGACTAACAAGAAATAACTCACCAGACACATTTCTGTAATAGTGTCATCAAAAACTCCACCGGCATCATCTGCACCCTCACCAATCAGTTTCACTTTCCATGCCCTAGCTGGCAGTCTGAGGTCTTCAGGCTTCAGTTTAACAACCTGCTGTGCAATCTGAGTGTAAACTGGTCGACACTTCTTGCCTCTGGATGAAAATATTTTTTTTAAAAGAACTAATGTTTAAAGGCTTCTAAATTTAGAGCAAAAGCTGGACAGATCATTTTAATAAATAATGGACATTTTGTCTGAAATCTAACATTTAAGCACACCACCAATTACCATATCAAATATAATCACTAAACAAAAGAAACATAATTTGAAATTTACAGTTTTATATCAATTTGATAAAAAAAATTAAAAAGAGTTTATTATGTTCTTGCAAAAACTGTACCTGGTGGAGAGACGTTTGACAGTTATCTGAGGTCCACAATTCTTGCTTTGTATCATAGTTTTACTAATTGCTCTGACCATGGGCAGTGTGTAAACCCGAGGGGACAGCAAAGGTCGCAGTGGACCTTCACAGATCCCTGGTACCTCAGATTCACCAGAGTTATAATCCTAATGATAGAGATTATTACAATTACAATGTATGATTAAATGAAGAACGAATATAGTTTGTGAAAACAGAATTAGAAATACACCACTGGACTACATGTATTTTTATGTTGATAAAAAGTTGGCAAGAAGTAGCTAACTATAATGGTGACTTACAGATTTAGGAATTAAATTAAGTAGCCTCCAAGATGAGTAGACGAGATCACTAAAATGGTGAAGCACAATGAGTCTATTTTTTATTGCCACTATGGGCATATACTGTATTGCTGTATACTGGGGGGGAATAGTTTCAGGCATACCCAGCTGTAATGGTGCTGGCACTCCAGGAACACGCTTAGGAGGTGGCGGGAAAGACCAGGCAGCACAGTGACTCCTTCCCGCAGAGATCTGACAAACAAAAATTACATGGATTAGAAAATAAGACGTGTATTTTTTTAATAGAAAATAAACAAATACAAATCATTTTTTTTAAAATGTAATAATGTCACATATTTTTAACATTTTTTAAATATTTGTATTTCTGAAGGAATTTTTCAACATTACATTTGTGAATATTGACAAGAAGTCATTGTGACATTTTTTACTTTTAAATATAACAGTTAATTTTTTTAGTTACTCAAAGCAGTTACCTGTTTAACATTTTGATCAAGTAACTGAGGGATGAGGGTTGGTTCCTTTACTGGTGAATTTGTGTGACTCAGTCCCAGCTGCCCATCAGTATTGATACCCCATCCCCAGACCTGGCCTGTGACAGCTAAAGCCAGTGTGTGTTCAGCTCCAGCTGCGATATCTTCAATAAAGTGTCCAGCTAAAGGCATCACTTGTTCTGGTTTACAGTGGCTAACACACTGTGTTTCTCCTTGGCCTATCATGCGATCTAAAATTAACAAGTTTCAAAAAGTTATCTTCATATCATATCAAATGAATTTTTAGAGCATTTTCGAAAAAAAAAGCTCTATTGTCCCCGTTTTGTCTGTCTGTCTGTCTGTCCGTCATCACCCTAGATCTCAACAACCATAAGTCCTAGACCCATGATGTATATATCATTTTGTAGGTCTTGGCCTGCCAAGAAATGACTTTTGTTCATTTCGCGATCTGACCTCTGAGGGCCGAAAAAAGGGGCGTATTAAGTATCATTTTTTACTATATAAGCTATATTAACAAAGAGCGCCCTATATCTAAGCAACCATAAGTCCTAGACCCATGATGTATATATCATTTTGTAGGTCTTGGCCTGCCAAGTGTCATCAAAAGTCCATTTCGCGATCTGACCTCTGAGGGCCGAAAAAGGGGGCGTTTTAAGTACCGTTTTTGCTTAAATTTTAAATATAAATAATAAAAGCTAATCAACGGGAAGTAATCATGTTGAATAAATGTTACAAAAATAAATAATTATTACGCCCCTCTCTATTTATCAAAATTCAGCAAAATCTATGGCTGTCACCCGGAAAGAAAAATACAGATTTCGTCCGGCGTAACCGAAAATGCTCTAAAATGTCCTTTGTCTGAAACGGAAAAGACATTAATTGCTTGTTTTTTACTGTACAGTAATTTTACCAAAAAAAGTTATGCTTTTAAATTATTTTCTGGCAAATGAATTATGCCTATTTTTTTTACCTTAAACTTTTATTGCTGAAAAAATAAATTTTAAAACACTACAATGTTTCACCTTGCCCCCATGTGTAAACATGTCCATCTGTGGTCAGCGCAACGGAGAACTGGGTCCCGCAAGCAATTTTCTTAATGATGAAGTCCTTCAAAAGGTCAATTTTGGTGGGTACTGACTTGGGAGAGCTGTTGCCCAGACCCAACTTCCCATAATCTCCATCACCAAAAGCCCAAACAATGCCTCCATCTGCTGACATACACAGTGTGTGATTCAGACCACAGGCCACCTAAAAACACAATCAATACACAATCAATACACAGGGGGGGGGGGGGGGGGGGGGGGGGGGGGGGGGGGGGGGGGGGGGGGGGGGGGGGAAAAAAAAAAAAAAAAAAAAAAAAAAAAAAAAAAAAAAAAAAAAAAGGGGGGGGGGCAAATTGTTACCCATTTGACATAACCACCAAATATTTAACAGAAGCTAGACTTCTACTCTAAAAAAAATTGTTATACTGAAGTTGAAGCTAACCATTCCAATCTGAAAGGCTTCTAATGACATGACTCTCTCTGGAATTTTTTTATTAGCTGTGGAGCCATGACCCAGTCTTCCGTAGTCGCCATTTCCGAAAGTGAATAGCTTGCCATCAGATGTGACTACAGCGCTGTGCTTGAATCCACAAGATACCTTTATACATAAAAGTAATGTTTCATTTCTAAAAATGATTTTTAGTAAACCTCTACTTATAACAAAAGCAAAAAAACAACAACAAACAAACAAAACAATAATAACCATTGCTCTAAAGATTAGCAAGGGATGGATTCAGATATTCGATAACTAACTAAATATAATACACGCAAATCTAATTTTTAAAGTTAATGTAATCTTAACAATATGGTCATTGTTTAATTTCAATGAATCGTACGGATTAAATGATTATTTCAAAACTATTACTTTATATATAGATTCTACAAGATATCCTGGAAAATAATTAATGCGCGTTATCTGAATTATCTAGTTTTGTTGCATAACTATATTAGACCAATAGCCTCTTTAAATGAGATAAAACATTTTTTCCTTATGCTTAGACTGTTAAATCAGGCATTCACTTAAATATATAGTCACCTGGATAACTTCTTCCCCTTGAATAGCCTCAATCTGCTTTGGCCTCTTATGTCTCTCACTGTTGTTGTGCCCTAGTTTCCCATAGTCTCCATCTCCCCAGCTGAATACTTCACCGCTCTCTGTCAGAGCCATGCTGTGTCCATCTGATCCAGCTGAGGTAGCCACTTGAACGACAATGAAACCTGCACCATATAAATGAAAACATCTTAACAAAAATTACACTGATAAAACTTGTTGTCGCTTTGCAAATTGGGTAAAAATTGAACGGCACTGTTTAATATTCCAGTATATTTCCAAGAGAAAAAAAAATATGTTTGAAAATTGAAGCTATTAATTACCAAAAATACTTTCATTTTACTTATACATGTATATCTAGATCTTATATATTGTTGGTATTTTCCTACATAATTGTCCCTAATGTTGATAGCAACCAGCAGAATATTTCTGATGAATAAATGTATGTATGTATTTACTTGAACAAATATTAAAATAAAGATAAAAAACTAGCAAGGAAAAAAAAAAATGTGTATCCATATTTTATTTCTAAGTGTTCTTTTTCTTTGCACGCAGTTGTTAAATAATAAGCTTATTTTTTTTTAAGACATTTAGTCTTGACAGCCAAAATAGGAAAGAAAAAAAATGTCTACAAACAAAAATCAATAAAGCAAAGATCAAAATAACCTTTATACACATTGAAGTTCACATT